>JANRMR010007790.1:1621-19859 GCA_025434825.1 Bergia sp. 'catenularis' | reverse complement strand
TCATTGAGTGATAATCGCTCGAACAGTTATTCCCCATACAAAGTCCTTTAAATTCGACCCAATATGTCGGATACGTAAAAAAACTCACGTATTAAATATTAACTAACGGCAAAAAGCATGGGTAATCTGTGATCTGAAAGGTAAATTATTTCTTTGAAACACTTGAAGCAGGATATCTTAGTGAGATGGACTTACAGCCGATTGATATCACCGCAGATATTCGTGATTCGGTCTGAAAATGTTATATTTATAAGAAGCGGCGGGATTTCCCCCAATCACACTGACGCAATCATCACAACAGGAATTAGAGCTGATACAGCTGCACAACATATGTGTAAAATGTGTGAACAAAATTATTTTAAAATTCTTTAACGCCGGCGATGATGTGTAAGTTAGTGGTCTGCGGTTCCTCGCTCCATCCGCTGCACCAAAAAGCGCTAAAAGGGAGGTTTGGGCAAATATGAAACCTAATACAAAGTTTTTCAATTTTTCGATAGGTTTCTGGAATCAACGTATATCATAATATGGTGAATACATCGACAGAATTCGCCCTTCCAGCAATGAAAAGACTGAAACCGACTATTCAAACAATCCCAGAAACCAATGGTTCAGATTTTAACTTATACGAAACGACAGTGAATAGTCAGTAAGCAATTGCGAAGTCATTCGGACAATATAAACCTGACTAAATTGTTCTTATACTACTTAAAGTAACACATGTTATGCAAAAACAATGGTTTTCAGGAGACTCTCAGTGACACTCGTAAGCGCCCTCAGACTTCTGGGATTGTCTAGTGTATCTGTTTGAAGCTAAAATCTGGAATGGACATCCAATCTTCTGCATTATGAGGATAAAGATTTACACAGAAAAAGCTGAACGTTTGAGGCACTTGGAGATCTGTTAAAAAATTTCATCGAGTGAACAAAAGGAACAGCAAAGGCCATATTTCTATATTGTGCTGTATTTTATAATTGCAAATGAATCAATATAACTGAACTTTCGTGTGAAAGTGTTTTCGTTCGTGGAGCCGCAAACAGCCTGTATATCTAACTCAGTGAGACATTTATAAATTTTTTTAGACCAGGAGTGGTCTCCCTTTATCCTCCGTGAAGACGCGCGGCCAGACGCGAAAGAGACTGGGCCTGGGGGTGTCCATCCCCTCGCCCTATTCTCCCTCTCGCATGGTCACGCGTTTTTTTCGTTTTTATTTCTCTTTTCGGCGAAAAGGGAGTCCACTCGTGGTCTACAGATTTTTACGTGACCGTAACAGTTAGAACTACGAGTTTACAGAAATTCTATACTTTTGCGCGATCTATCTTAGCAGATTGAGAGATCATACGAAAATTATGAAAATCTGAGCACGTGCATTAAATGGATGAATATTTCTGTATATAAACTTAAACTTTATTTATTTGGCTTCAACCTGGTGGACAAGAAGATCACTATTTCAAAAACAATCATATTTTTGTGCTCAAATTGCTGTTTATGGAGAAGAATAGAACATTGGAAATAAACTGAATAGTTTTGACCATAACAAAACACCTTTTTTTTTACTTCATTTCTTGTTTGAATTGTAAACAACAATATATATTATATTTTTTCAAAAACGTGCGAAAAATCGAGGTTTACAAAACAAGTTTGCTCTTATAGAGATATAAAATGAATGTAATCCTTTTCAGTTTCGACAGTTGATTCAACTGTGGAGGACGTTTGTGGTTTTAAGAAACTTGCCTTTCGGAGCTCAAGTCAGGATTTTTACAC
Organism: Bergia sp. 'catenularis'; assembly: GCA_025434825.1. Taxonomy (NCBI): domain Eukaryota; kingdom Metazoa; phylum Cnidaria; class Anthozoa; order Zoantharia; family Parazoanthidae; genus Bergia; species Bergia sp. 'catenularis'. The sequence continues at coordinate 18,097 of JANRMR010007790.1, read as the reverse complement.
GCTTCAAGAAGTCGGTTATTATCATAACAATGTCAACTCACTATTTAGCCTTCGGCAATTTACGAAATTACTACTTTCAATAACGCCGACTACATCAATAACTGCACAGGCCACAATTTCAACAGACATCTTTAACCTCTATGAAATAGATTTGTTCCAGTCGATTGCAGTAGTTCAAACGGTTTTAAATCACTCTTGCTCATGTGATGTACTGCAAATCTATACATTTCACAAGAAGCGAATCTTTTTTTTCGTTTTCTTGCAGCGAATTGATAAATGTTTGCCGCTAAAATGAAATTCCGAATAACAATGACCGTTCACTCCTTGGTTTATACTCGGATTTAAATAAAAAAAACGTTAAAACTTGTTAGTTCACGAATATAAATATTTTATAAATTTTTTGTCGTTATATGGCGATAGAAGAGGCGAGGTTCGATATTTCAATTAGAAAATTATCTAGTCTCTATCTTTCGAGAGTAATTTACGTGCTAAGATTTAGTAAAGCATAAAAGAGCTCTGTATGCCGGTATGTTAACTGAAAAAAAGTACAATGCGATTTTCAAATTAAAAGAAAAGTGGCTTATTTTTCAAACCTTTTTGTACATCTCAGAACAAAACCTCTGGTCAGATCATGTCAGAATGCTTCCCGTAGCGTCGCATCACCTAATTAGACGTTCTTCAGTCAAAAACGGCGGTTTCCTGAGCGGTAAAGACTTCTGCTAAACCCCCAAATTATTTGTGATCCGAAACAGTTTCGACCGGAAACTCTTTTGAAATTTAATTGATAAATAATGCTTTAAAAATGCTGTTTGTACACAAGTCACTCTGTTCCTTGAATACGCGCGCTACACTAACAAACCAACTCCCTGCAGTATCATGATCGAACAAGTCTACGATATTCACCGTTACTGAGTTCCTATTTTAATGTTACACGGTGTAAAACAAACACAAAAACAGAGACTCACACACAAAGCATTAAAAGACACTTACCCTTCTTCCGGCTTCGTTGTTATGCACGTTCATTAAGGCTCTTGCGTGCCCACGCCGGGAACGATATCGAACGAATTCCTGTGTGTCCGTAAATTGTTTGCTAAACCTGTATCCGTAGGCCACATTGTCGTTACATCCTCCCCACTGCCAGTTTTTCTTTTCTAGTTTTAGTTTGGGAGTTCGTCCACAGCCGCATGTTTTGAGTTTTCCAGTACTGCACGCTTCGGCTACAGTGTAAGTCACTGCGGCAGCGGAGAGAGCGAACACATACGCCGACTCTTTGGTACCTGGACAATAAAAATGGAGACGTAATTAACTTATTAGTTCAGTTGAGTGACTTTGTTTGTTTACATAACTGATAACACTGTGACACCCTTCTGTCGTTTCACTCTCGGCCCGACCTGTCCTCTTGTTGACTTAACAAATAAAAACAAAATTAAATTCTAATTTTCGCGCATACACGGTAATTTGATTGCAGCCAGCTTTTAAATAATGATATTTTTTCTCGGGAGAATGCCGGCTGCTTTGCCGTGTGTATTGTCGTGCAGAAGCAGAAAGTTAGAGCGAGCTTGCTGCAAGTGAATGTGTCGCTGGCTCAGTTTAAAATCACATTAATATTTGTTGTAAATACGATGAAGTAAAACTCCCTTGATAGTGTGGGCGTGAAGCGAAAAATATTTCGGGATTAAGTCCAATAACATTATATGCGCCGAGGACACCCCATCACTTTTTAGAAAAAATAAAACTGATTGCTAAACATGTGACTATCAAAGATGAAACAAAACAATCTTGAAAGAACTATAATCATAACTAGAGCTGCAACAAAAACAAAGGTAAAAATTTGTTTTGTATTAAACCAAAGAGTGAAGATTATGTGCTATTTTGAGAAAGTTGTTTGAGTGTCAGAGAGCTAATCAAGTTCGTAACCTTTTAGTTCAGAATTTGGCCTCTTGAGCTGTCTGTTTTTGATTTTAATCAAGAACAGACAGCTCAAAAGTACGTATTTCTTCGCACTACTGACAACCTGAGCTGCTTGGGGGAGGAAATTCTATACTCTGCAACAAACATGACAGATCAGGTTCGATACTCGCAAATTCTGCTCGAAGTTTGGTTAAAATCATCCAAAGTACATGTGTCCTTACAAAAAACGCCTGTTCAAACACTTCCGATTCTCATACCTTTTAAATAAACACGACACAATTTCATGAATGCTTCTTGTTTGCGCAAACACGTGGCGTAAGAGCCATGTTGGGAAACTCATTTGAGAAACTGAACTGATCCGAACTCACCATAACCATAAGTGGCCACCAACCTCGCTACGTTTCTTGTTGCGCCTTTCAAACACTAATCTTGGCTCACACAGTATGCTCAATAGTTATTAGTTGCGACGGGTCGTTATCGTGTGTAAATTATTTTTCAAAAGTTGCTAAAATGATTATAGTTGTGTACATAAGCTTAAGTATAATTGCACATGTTGCGTGTGTAAACACAAATTGACCGTTCTAACACTTCTGATGACCAATTCTCAAAATCATTAGGTCCAATGGATGACACTACCGCATATCCGCGTCAAGAGCAATACAAACTCGACAAATAGCACCGCTTCCAAAAAGTAAGATCAACTTACCAGTGCTTAAATCCCTGAGATATTTCGGAGCTCTAAGAATTGTTGAACAGTTCCACCTTCGATTATGAAGTTGTTTCTGGCATTCATCGAGGATATTTTCCACAGCCTCGGATACATACCTCATGATCGGCATGTTTCGCTGACAAATACGAAACTGTTTACCCTGGAAAGCTCGTTTCTTCATATATGCACGACAGTGGGTCATGTTCCATTCCTGTTCAGAGTCCACTCTGATTGCCCTTTGTAGCAAGACAAAAATATGAGTTAGCTCAGGCCACCAACGTGTTTAGTCAGTTGATGCATAGAAGCCGCGTCGAGCAGTATTGAGAGACTGTAAGGCATTAAATGGAAGTAGAAAAGACACAAACAAACAAAGAAATTTTTCATTCGCTGTAAAGTTAAGTATACTTTTGTTTACCGAAGAACAGTTTAAACTTACAGCCACTGAATTGCTTGAAGGTTCTGGGCGAGAACAAGGATGAGAAGAGCGCGGCCGAGCAAGCGGCGGAAGATAACCATCTTCTCCGTCAGTTTTAAAACTCCTCTACCAGAAGATGAGAACTCGTCCACTCTGGATTCTTGGTTAATGTTAGTACTTGCGGCACTTAAGCGAACTCAAGCCCTGTTCTAAACAATAAAAATATTGAAGTGTCAAGCTTGAATAACCCATGCTAATTAATACCAGAAGTCCCGAGCACAATTACTAAGGTATGTTCTCAGTATCTTGGCCTGTGTCAGGTCAAAGTAGCTGCTCTAACGCGGCGCCGGAATTATGGATATCAAAAGTTATTCAGTTATCTTGCAAGCATATGCTAAGGCGACTCACAGCGGCTCGGTAAGTGGCGTTCAACGGCTGAAACTTAACTTGAGTCTAATCCCTTTTAACAGTCGGCAATCACTGAATACTATCAAGGAGTGTATGTGTAAACCTCGATATCATATGTCTTATTATTAACTGCTTTTGATGTTTGGTCCCTCAGAAGATGTTTCAATCCCCACTCGGTGATGACACGCCTTGAGTGGCTATATATAGAACTCCGATATTAGTGTCTTAAGAAGTCTGATCAATGTGGCTTAACTATGAAAAGGGTTTCATGTTAACAGACGGTTCTAGGTACCTCGCATATTGCCCGGATAATTGGTCAAATGCCCGCACATGAGAGCGGCTTGACTTGCCTAGTAGGGTGCGAAGTCTGCGAACACTCGAAGTCGAACCTCGATGCTGTCATTCAGATTTTGCAAAAATTAAGACTCGCACTCAGTTTTGAACAAGTTTCCCAAAACCATGTAGCTGCCAACAATTTCGCTTGTTTTGACGAGCAGATGATCGATGATAATCATTTTTCAAAGTTCAAAAGTTGAGAGTTGAAAAAACATTTGAAAACTTTATTAAATCAAAATTGTTTGAAAGTGGAGTACCAGCAAGGTGTTACTTAAACAATAACTCGATGCCAACAATGGCCATCACGGTTTCCAATCTTATACTTATTTATCACATCACATATTTAGGAAGTTGCTTTCAATATATATTACTATTGTATTTCTAGCTCAAGCGATCGTGACACTTCTTATACTGAACCCCCGCAGCCAGTCATATCATACCATATGGCTGTCCTATTTTTCTGATACACACTGAGTGAAATAACCCAGAGAGAACTGAGACGTGGGTGGCGTGACCATACTTACGTACACTCCGCTCAGAGTTCCGAGATCTCAGAGAATGGTTTAAAAAATAAAATGCGTCTAAAAGAATAAGATATAGAAAGGTCGTTTTCAAAATCATTCAGAGTGCGACATTCAGGATCACAAAACTGGATGTGTTTTATGCACCAGCGGTAACAATTCGGAACAGCTATTTTTTCAAAATATTAATCCATGAGGTCTGTTGCCACTTACCAAGCGGATTGCTACACAACTTGTGTTCTATAGTTGCTAAGCATGCGCAGTGTTGTGACTTACAACGGTGCTAGTAAATCAATGCCACCATCTCATTATTATTATACCTATTATTACTATTATTATATTATTATTATTTATGTTGTTGTTATCATGATTGTTCCCATTATAGTTATTATTATTACCCCATAGTAGTAATGTATAGGAAAAGTACTTTCTCCAAAAACGTATTTGCTACGCTTAGTTCTCACACTCAAGTGACATGCACCATGAAGAACGTCTCATTTCTCGGCAACTATTAACATATCACATTCAAATTTTCAGCGAGAACACACTCTGCCAGGCTATGTCATTTATGTACTCTGTTTGTTTGAAGCTTAAAGTTAGGTTTTTGTTATGTTATGCTAGTGAGGTAACAGAACAATACGACTCCTATACTATGCTATATACACAGTTATGTTATATTAAAGCTATTTTGCAAAGAAGACGTGCAAGGCAGGTAATATTGAATCCGGCAAATCATAGTGTTGCAGCAGGTACGTATTAAAGGGTTTATATGAAATCCAACTCAATCTGCTCATTTCATTTCTTCAGAGCCTAAGTCAGAGGTGTAACGACAGGAGGTGTTTCACTCATATATTTTAAGAAAAAATACGAGTTAAGAATCAAGAGGTTTTAGCTCAATTTTCATCAAGAATTTCGTCCACTGCTCTAGATTTGAGTTGCATCATGCATCATTATTAGTATACATTTATAAGAGCGATCATTTTGAAATGGTCATATTATGTTTTCAGTAATTATGTAATTATGTGATTATTTAGTAGTTATGTAATTTCATGAACTTTTAAATGAGCTCTGACTCTCGTAGGTTTGGTATAGTACCTGTCGATTGGAAGCTGAATCTGCCGAAAAACTGAGCCAAATGTAGATGCAGGCCAGGCTTCGCCTCGATAGGCTTGATGCTCTCTTAAGTCTATTTTTATACGTTTTTGGAAATGAAAGGAAGATACTTCAAAGAAACTGTTGCCTAGTTACAACAAAATTAAAGAAACAATATCAGTCGTGCACAGAGCCGAACGAAACAAAATAATCTTATTTAGAAATTTTTTTACATAGGTGATGAATTGTCCCATCTTGGTTTCTGAATCCAAAATCTTTTTATATTCGAAATTGTTAGCAGGTGTTATTTTGAGAGCGTTCAACGTTATTACAAACACAGTGGAATTCCGGAGAAACTGGGATTTATTGTTCAACTCTTTGTTTCTACACAAAACTGTTGTCGAATCTTCAGAAGTTTCGAGCCCGCAGGGTCAACCCAATGATTTGTAAGAACAATACAGGAGGCCAGCTCATACGGAACGACCTCAACTCAAAGGTACAATGAATTATTGGGTTTCGAGTGAATCATCAAAGGATTGCCTTCATTTTTTAGCCAGAACTGGAAGTTCTAACTTCCTTCTCAGTCTTCGGGCCATTTACTTTGAGTCTGAAGTTTCAATAACGTGTCTTTGTGGTTGAATAGACACTCGATCGACAGTATCGTGAAAATTCGTGCAATAACACAGTCACAACTCACAGCGGAGTGACAGCCACCTATTCACTATGTCTCATTCGCAGCATGAACGATGCTTTCAGCACAGTTTGAAAAACGCAAATTGTTTCTTCATTTAGCAAAGCTTTTATCAACTTAGCGCTCCCGTGATCCCTTGGCAACAAAAGATTTGTTATAACACATTTTAGGCACCGCTATAAGACGATAATAACCGGTCAATGGGGCTGTATTTTCAAGGGCGGACCTTGATCAAAAACACTGATATCTTAAACACCATCCATTCTGACTCACGTGTAGCCGTTTAATATTTGCATATGAAAGGTAACAACCACAAAGGGCGGAATACTACAGAACTTAACTATTGAAAAATTGAAGCTTAATGTAATGGTGTTAACTGAGTTCTCGTAGATTGCTTGTAGTTTTTACTTTTGTCTGTTATAGAGAGCTAAAAATTATTGCTTTCTGTAATTCTACCTCCCCGCTAACTTGAAAGATAGCTATCACTTGTGAACACGCTTTGTTTTGTCGTTTGTTGATAAACGATTTATTTCCTTTTGACTGTCAGATGTTCTTGAACTTATATACTAGACACTGTTTCACCCGGAGTTCAATACAGTAAACCATCAACCCACACACTTAAAAATCTTATGAAAAGATTGTTAGGGTTAGCGTGCCAAAAATATAGTTATTACCGTTGTTAAAGTGCCTAAATAAAGTTATTATTATGCTGTATCTTATTATACCATACAATATCAAGCTTGACTTGACCAAGGACTAATATCTAACCTTATCACACGGCCCTCACTCACAGTTCTCGATGTTTCAAGCCCGCGAGTACACGACGTGTTCTATATTAGTTTGAATTCTCCGATAGAATGTCGTCTGGAGAGACTGGTAGCCAAAACTTTGAACACGTGACATGGCTGGCTACATTGTAACAGCACAGCTCCGAGGTTCAAGTTTTCCTCCAACTCAAATTTTTTCTCCAAAATTGTTAGCACTTCCGTCTAGTCCAGTCTTACCGAGCACTCCACATCTCAGTGTAAGACAACGAGTTAATGCCTCAGTTAAGATCCTTCATTTCATGACACATGAGTGATTGTTCATCCATTCCAGCTACATACTGTCCCTTAACCGGCTGAACAATAGCCTCATCTTCCCCATAGAACAGTTATGTCGCTGTTACCTGCCAGAGATCTCATATTTACCAAAGTCCCTTGCCAGTCGGTATATATGCCAAGTCTTTGGTATTGTAGCTGAGCTCGAACCCCAGCTTGCCCCCCCCCCCCCCCACCTCAATAAGTCAACCGAGACCCCTCCTCACTGTCTTATGTTACCATTCCTCAATCTAAAGCTGGTGATAACCGGATAAGCCTCCCTTAATCACTTAAATTAATCACTTTTGATTTCGCACCTATCACCGAGGTCTGCCAGTCTGAGCCACCCATGCGGTCTTGGACCATCGGCGACATTATACCTGTTGTTTTACCGGCTTAAGTTTTAAACGTCAAACGTTTTGAAATTGATAAAAACTCTCAACTTCTGGACTTTTAGAAATAATTAACAACAGGCTTTTCTACTTATTTTAAAAGGCAAACAAAATGATTGGTCATTATAACGAGTCTTGACTGATTTAAGAACTAGGACGTTATTGGTTTGGACAATCTTCAGTAGTCAGCAGGCTGTACTGTCGCAGATCAATTTTTAAGGCCTTTTAAAATTAAAATTGTCTTAAATTTGCAAAATTCGCTGTTTTTTTTTTATCTTAAAAGTTCTCTAAAATTAAATTTAAAATTAAAATGTTTTATAAAGATGAAAGAAACATGCATGTTTTCACACTTCTGGTTTTTGGGCCAAATTCCACTGAGGTCCACTGAAAGTTTTGTTTGGTAGCTATGGGACTGCCGTTCTGAAATTAACATTTCTTATAGAACTAGAGTGAAAGGACAACTGATATGTTTATTTGTGTTACAGCATGAAGGTCTTAAATGCGTTCATCTCAAAGCTACCGAAGAACCAATTATACAGACACCGAGTCTACACCTACTGTTCATTGCTGTAATCCACCTACAGGCCCGATCCCTTCTATTAGTCAAGTCCGATTTATTACTAAGTATTATCATACGACCACAGATTAAAATATAGAATAAACATAAATAAATCGAGCCGATCTGTGTGTGTCCACCTTCGACCTCTTAGTTTTGAAATTCGCTTTCAAACTGAATTGCAATGAACCGCTTTTTGGCTTTCTTGTTGCAATCTGCCCGTGATAAATTCGTTTTGCGGCGCAAACAGTATGTAGAGGGATTAAAGAAGAAGATAACTGTTCAAACGACAGAAAGAAAAAACATAGATATTTATTAAAATGGTCTTGTGCTGAGAAATGATTTATTACGTTTCTACAGCAGGGAGTACTCTCGATCTATTGTTACAATCATGCATTTAAACCAGGGCAGAACGGATATATTTTGATTTGAAACATCATTGTTTCAGTAAATAATTTATTGGTACTGGAAACATCGAGAAAGTCGAATCCCGAGGCATGCTGGTGTAATTTAATAAAGTGAACAAATATACACACAGATATAGCTAATTGTTTCTGATTAAAAAATATGACATTCTTTAATTTCCTAAGTTGTGGATATGAATTTCAAAACTTCCTAGAGTAAATATTACAGCGCCACCCAAAGACAGGAAACAGTGCACTTCTTAGGGTCTGAACTTACAATTTCCATAATTCATATAAGATAAAATACTTTTATTTCATAAAAGGTAGCTAGAGCTCAGACAGCTAATCTAGATGTTTGGGTTGTACTGTTATCAAGACAGAGCTCTATGGAAAATACTTCGGACATTCAATACTATGCATCAGACTGATAAATTTACACTGAATTTTAATTACAAATTACAAACTGCCATTACAAACACCACAAACTTGGTAAGATATAACACTTGGGTGGAAGTATTTTTAATATAGACAGACTGACCTGCATGACATGTTTTGTCTGACGAAAAAGGAAGAATTGGTTTAGGAATTAAGTGTAAATTTTTAGTACGAATCTTTTTAATTGTGTATAAAACCTAAAAGATCCTAAAAACACGCTTGGCAGACGAAGAATGTGATTGATTCTAGATACAAAGTGGATTGATAGCGAGCTGCGAACAGTTCCCGGAACCGTGTTAATTTATTTCTGCTATTATTACACGCCATGTTAAAAAGGTTTATCCATATGTTAAGTCTGATTAACAAATATAAACACCTGGTTTAACCTGGTTTAACTACTATTCCAGTTATTTTGGCTGTAAATTTTTGTCACTGAACTAATTTTCAAATCAAAATTTCAACAATTCTAATCAAACTATCGATTAACTTTTCCCAGATCAAGAATTGACTTAATCTTTGTTTGGTGCAAAACCGCGCCCGGAATACGAATAGCAGAGACATCAGTAGATGGTATGTCCCTCAGTTCATACAACGAAAAGTTGTCAGTCAGGTTACTCAAGATTTGCAGTCGCCTTGAAACACACTGGGACACTGACAACTTCTAGTTATTGGAAGTTTCTTTAACTTTTCACTATACATTTTCACAGCTTGCGATTTCTTAGTAGAAAGGCTGACTGATGTTCTACCTATAATATGGCTAGACAGAAGAACACAATTAGCTTACTGTGCAACAATAAGACAAAGAGCTGAATAAACCGGAAATTTCTAAACCATCAAACTTTGATAACACTAAAAACATGCACTTGATTTAAAAATGATGTTTATGAAAAGTTATAAAACTATTACACACCTTAGTCCCTTTGTGGTTTTCATTTTTTGCAATTCACAGCAATTTATGTTTAAATCGTATTAGTTTTAGAGTTACTGATACCAGGGGCTAAAACAGCTTATTTAGAGTTTAGCTTTTAGCGTTGTAAATAGGCTGCTTCTAAATATAACTATATATTTTCTGATGGTTGTCATTGTTCATAAACGACAGGGTTCCATGGGAAATGTTGCAGCAATTAATCTTGTACAAAAACATTGATAAACGCAAAAAGTCCCAAATATTTGATGGTCAAAATTTTGTATTTGATCGTCAACATTTTTGTTTGTGCACAGTGCAGGCAATGTCTTTTTCTTTGTTTTGGAATTTTTCTAAAAGTTTGTAAGACAAAAAGTTAGAAAATCGGCATGATTTTAAAATTGCTCTTAATCTAAATCGTGCGTGGGAAGTCATTATTGGCTTTGTGCAACCCTAAAATCGCTTCAAAAGAGGCAAATTGAAACTACGGCACTAATTTTTAATCAGTTCCAGATTTTGTTAGTTTGATTTTACAAAAAGCATTCGACACTTGGAGTATAACAACCGATTAGCCAATGTTTAGGTTTAAACTCTTAAAAATATATATCAATTTCTTTGTTCGCTGCGAGTAATATAATTTTCAGCACACACGAGTACAGGCTACTATAACTCTGTCTTAAAGACGGCAAATTATACTGTCATGCTATGTTTTTTACCAGCTTTAAGGCCAGTCTGCTGCGTAATCCATTGTAGCCTTTACTATTATTGAGAACGGCTGCATTCACTAGCCTACGCGTTAAATCCAATATTGGAGTCTTAACCTCTAGGTTAAGATTTATCTTGGTTAAACTGAAGCTGTCAAGGCATATCTCTAAAAACTTTTTAAAAAAAATCTAAGCTACTCCTGAGTAATGTTTATGCCTTTCAGAATCCTCTACAAGTTAAATGATTGATATCAATGCGAACTTCGTGGCTTTGTTTTGAATGAATTTAATCCACTGGCCAGAGCTCACAAGTTCAGATTATCTTGTATGATCCATGACCTCAGTGAGTTGAAAAATAACCCTGTTAATGGTTAACTTTTTTTCTTCTACATTTTTGTAGTCTTTAGATTTTGAAAAAGCAATCAACTTTTGAATTTAGTTTGGAAATGAATAATCACTAAACTTTCGGCTTTTTATGTCAAACAAACAAAACGATTAATCTTTGTATGACTGTGTGGCTTTTCAGCAACTTGTTTCAAAACGTCGGATATTCAATTCGATTGACACTGACGTAAAAAAATGTTTTGTCTTTTGAAGTGTCTGATAAAATCTCCAACGTATAAGTACTGACTTCTACCTTCTTCAAAAAAAATCAACTTAAGGACGAATAAGTTACAATAGTAACGAAAATTGTATTTTGCTGTTTGCGTTTACCGTCTTCGTCAAGTATAAACCACGATATATTTTCGTAGTTGAACTAATCTTAAATATACCATTTTGTCACTGAAATGTACATTTATGCAATGAAAAAAAAAGATATGACACTAATGAAGCTACTCGGTAACCAAACGATGTGCAACTGCGGTGAAATTTCGGTAGCAACTATGAAGTAGAAACCACAAACAATCACCACGCGTTCACAACAGTCTAAAGTTAAATATTCTAATTTGTTGACTTACCTATACATTGTTGCAAAAAAAAATTAAACATTAAAAATAACCATTTATGAAGCTCCTCTCTGTATTAACCAAAGATTGTGTAAGCTCAGTGAATCTTCGGCATAACCATAAAGTTGAGTGCACAACCACGAAGATCTACCACGCGTTCACAACGGTTGGATCATTTAATTGAGTGACTGTCTTTATCTCCGGGGAGGTATACGACACGGAACCCAGCATGATATCTACAAGTTTTTGACGTGCAAAACCACGAGAACAATGCCACGCCTTGATTGCGTGAAGGTCACAGCTGCAAACTACAGCGCAAGTGGGTCGAGGAAGTGAAAGAACGAAAGTGAAACTGCACTCTTCTCGAAATGTGCAGTAATTTTTCATTAAAACTCTGTGTGAGTATAAACCGCACAGCATTCCTTTTGTCTTGTGTTGACCTGTCGTACTGGCATACTGAGTACAAGAAGTCACGATATATTCTTGATTCATTTTATAAAAATTGACGTTCCTAAAAGTTTCCTGCTAGGGATTTCGTGTCGAAGTAATTTGGATTATCCAAAATGTGTACTGTGTCGATTAGTTATCTTAAATCTTAAAAGCAGTCGGTCACGTTTTTCGACTCACGAAACTCTGCTAACTCAAGTATGTGCACGTATCGCAATGTCCAAGACAAAATTATAAAATCTTTTTATAAAAACCAGGTAATTGTGGTCAGGACTCATTGTTCTAAAGTTTGAGGTACAGTTGGCTTGAATTGTTCATACTGAATAGTTCTTACTATTATAGAAACGATAGCCTAATTTGTAAGTATTAAGTCATCGACCCTCTCTATCGTCACTAAAAGCCACATGATAAGTTTCTGCGCTCTACCATTAAAGCTCCAAAGACAAGCTATTCACTACAAAAAAATCCTTTTGAAAACTATGAATTTAACTTCAACTTCCATGTAGACTCCAAACGTTTGGTGTACTGTGGAACCTGCAATGGGCTCGGGCTGCTGTGAAACAAAAGTACTCGATGCGTCTTGTTCATAAGTAAATAAAGATTTTGATTTTTTTAACCTCAGAGTTTGGTATTGTAATGCATAAAAACTATAGAGGGAAGCAATGAGAAGACTTTTAGAAAAACTGCTGAAATTATGCTGTTGTGAAACCAAAGTAACTGTCTGTTCAGTAATGAATATAAAAAAAGATTCTGAACATAATAGTTCTGTATTAACTATAGTCGATTATAGGGAACAAGCGCAATGTGAACAATAACGTGAAAAACATATGCTGTAGAAAACCAAGAGACGTGTCTATTTGTGACTGCAAGGAGATTTGAATTAATTTACTCTTTGCACCCTTTGTGCTGTATTCTACGCAGGAGCTGCCGAGGCGCAGTGACAGCCACATGTACAAACGAGGTCATTTGTCAAATGTTAGTGCTTAGCCTTAGAATATAAAATGACATTGTAGAGTTGAGGGTCTGGTCATGCTGTTAAACGCACCAAGAATAAATACTGAACGATACAAAAATAGCTTAAAGTAAAATAGACTTATTTTCGAATACAATTTGCCAGGCATTTACAATAAATTCCTTTTTGTACATGTCTATTTTGCGCATTGTGGAAGTTGTTATGTACAAATGTCAACACTGACACTAAACAAAGTTTGTGGTTAATGCATGCACGTTAGATTTAAAAATTAAATTAAAGTCAAGTTTCAGCTTCACTGTTCTTGTAAAGACCGTTCTTACGAAAAAGAAGTGTGAATACTGTATGGTATGCATGGCTCTTGCAAATGCTCTTTCTTTCTTTGTAGATTAAATGAACTTCTTAAGTGTGTAAAATTCATGACGACTTTGAAAGAGTTTCAGTTAACTGTTATAGTAAATTTACACATTTCGTCTCTTTCTATTTTTCTGAATTGCGTGATATAAACGATGAACTCAAGCTGCAAAACCAAACGATGGATATTATATTTCTACTGTTTCATCTCTTCTCTCCAAGACATTTTAGCGCTTAACTATTTATTTCATAGCTTGAAACCAAGAGAAGCTCAGCATGATTTTAAACCACCTTTCACCAGCTCATTGGTCTTGAGAAATCGATCACCTACCGTGTGACTGCCGCGCTCTAAACAAGAAGAAAAACATTTCCGCATACGTATTTTATTGATATTTTCTGTGGTAATTTCGTACGTTCAAGGTCCAAGGACGGCTTGACGAGAGAAAGAATGGTGTTAAGATGCGACACTATTCAACACAGGCCAAACAAATGAATCGGACGTTCATTTTACGACACTGCGTTTCATGTTCAGTCACCACACCCATTTCCGCACCCCGCATTTAAAATATACCGTGTAGGACTTTATTTTCACGGGAGTTTATTTTTGCGATTTTTGCGGTTTTTTGGACAATTGGCAAAACTGAAAAAGTTCCCGCAAAAAAACAAAAAAAAAATCCGCGAAAATAAATTCCATAAAAACAAAATCCAAATTTTCCACTTATAATGTTGAACCTTTAATTACTTGATTACTTACTACAGGAGCTCGGAGGGAAGTACAAAACAAGCGGCAACCCTAAGTATCCTGCACAGAGCAAAAACAGAAAACTCGACGGTTTTACACACATGGAGTGTGATAATATGCGTTTCGTCTCTTGGAAAGATAGACAAATCTGTAAAATTTGGCCATTTTTTCCTATTTCCTGTGACAAAATTTTCCATCAAATCGCAAAAAAAACCCGTTCCCGTCAGAAAATTTAGGTTATCCCAAATCGCAAACATTTGTTCCCGCAAAATTTATGTCTTACACGGTACTGTCTTTTTCAACACATATATGGTTTGATTAACAAGTGTTAATACGGTTTGTTTTTCGCCCTAAGGTTGGACTTTTCGAGCGTTAGAGTTTCGTCAAAACGTTAGTTCGCCTTGACGAACAGCTGACGCTCGAAACAACAGCTTTACACCCAACAATCTAAAATCGAAAAACATAAAATGTCAACCCTTGTTGATCGAGCCGCATATCTAGCTTACTCGCCAACGCAGAAAGGCTAGTTATACTGAAAACTATTCTTCCAGTAGTATTCAACATATTGGGTTACCTGAGTATTACAGGCAAAATACGCGCTCAATCGAACATTACATTCAAATCAAACGAGCGCGCTTATCGGTTCATTTGATTTGAATTGAGGATGCATCAAATCTGTGACTATTTGATTTATATAGCAACTCTTGATGTGTTCTGTTCGATACCTTTTTTCCTTGTTCAAAACCAAGCAGTAGTGAGATTGCAGAGGTTAGCTGCAGCAAAAGCCGGCAGAAAATACAACCAAAAGTTCATAACATTTTACAACAATTCTGCACAAGGTTTACATATCAAAACTTCGATTAGGATGCAATCAGGAAAAGAGAAAACAATGGCGGATGTACCGTAGTAGAGCAGCGAACATGTGGTTAAAAATGTTCGAGCACATTGATGGAGGACGAATGAGAAACGTTTTTTTATTTACATTACGTCTGTGTTTAAGACTGGGTCCCAGTCTCAGTCATACAGCCCTGTGTTTTTGCGTTGAAATGTCCGATTTCCTTGGAGCGTCCCGATGACACCTCAACTCATAATAAAAAACACATTACCATATGTGTGAACATTCGAATGAAAACTACTTGCTGGTTAGCTTTTATAATGGATTCACACGGGGTGGGGGAGGAAGGTGGGGTATGAGGCTGCAGGAACTAGGAACGATAAAATTATAACAGCACACGAGAACAAAAGAAGCGCGAAGTCTGGGGTAGAGGGAAACGCACGAAACAAAAAGACGCCTGCGAGAAGAGGGATTGGGAAATGCGAGACTGTCGTGAAGCAACTGTTGGACTTCTATTAAACCACACACTTTGTTTTGATTGGCCAATTTAGTTCCACCAAGTTTATCAACATCTACCTTCTACCTACAGTATCTATACAAAAATCTGATCACACTGGGAAACTAGTTTTGAAAAAAAAACTGTTTTTCTGCGTGGGATATTAAGCTGAATACGTTTCATTAATCAACAAAAGTCGATATGGTATGTTTTCGCCTTTGGGTTTGGTTGAAAACTGACGTTTCGAGCGTTAGCTCTTCGTCAGAGCAGACTGCTCAGCTTTCAACCAAACCCAAAGGCGCAAAACGTACCATATAAACTTTTGTTGATTAATGAAACATGAAAAATTTGATTAGCCTTGAGAGTAGGGGCTGAAGCTCGTCTGTTCAGGTTTGATTTGTTTTTTATCAACTTATTTTTGTCCCTCCCGGAACATAACTTATAACACGATCCATAACGGAACAGATAACTACAATCCCGCTCAATCACCGCCTAAAGCAGATCATCCGTACAACCCACAGTGCCTGTTTATAGATAGTTAAAGATATTTTAGATTGTAACTAAGTTTTCTTGTCAATAAACTTTAAGCATGAGCAGAGTCGTGAAAGTGTCCTTTCAAAATGGTCTAAGTGCATCCCAGTAATATACCATCAATTTACTTATTCCACGGTTGGCTACAGTTGTTTAAAAAGTACATCATACTGACTACAATTGTCGATTTCGCAGTAATAAAAATGAATAAGCTCATGAAAAACCGTAACCAACTTTAAGCCAAACAATTTGAACTTTGGAGGCAAATCGTCACATGTATGTTATAGCTTTCACAACTATATTGAATGAAGAAAATACTTGACAATGATTAAGGCTTAGAAGACGAAGAAAAAAGGAAACGCTATCGGAAAATAAAAAGAGACTACCTGCAAATGCAAAGAACTTGTTAGGAAAATAATTGGATTGAGAGGGACTGGGGACTAATCGGAATAAGCATCTTGGTTTGATCAGCACTTTATAGTAAGACAGTAGTTGGTAAATTAGTTGGCACTTTCACATTAGCTTGGTTAATCCACTTTCGGACAATAGGGTGAATAACCCCGGGAGGGGTATTCCCTTATATCATACTTGAACTAT
>JANRMR010007568.1:0-15655 GCA_025434825.1 Bergia sp. 'catenularis' | reverse complement strand
GGAAATCGGGGGTCTACGCGACTGACAACTTGATGTGCTTTACTCACATCTAGCCCAAGTTTGTGTTTACAACACTTCTTACTTAAAAATATTGACCAATTTTAAACTAATTTCGTTGTACCTTTGTTGTTAATGAAATGGCTTATTAACAAATTCACATTTATAAAGTCAAACCTTTTCCCTATTGAATGGCCGTGAAAGTTTCTGTCATTAACGAAAGTGTTTTCTGATAATTGGGTAAAGAAAGAGAGAACAGCGGATATCTAAGCTATTGGCAGCAAACTTAAACTGATAGTTTCTCCACTTTAACGTTCAGAATAATTGTATGTCTTTATACTCTGTATCTGATTTTCATTTTGTGGTTCATTTTCAGTTTTACTTTCGTTTTCGCCTATCGTTCGTGGCTTTTCTTCGAGTATGTTTTGTGGTTCGTTGGTTTGTTCTTACTATCGGTTGAACAAGAAGGATGGGAATTGTTAAGACAATTGCCCTCTTCTACTTCTGTTGAAGTTATCCACAACAAGCGATTTAGTTTTCCGACTGTTTTTTGTATGCCACTAATTGACTTCTTCGGAATTTGATTGCTATATAAGAATAAAGTTTGTGGACGCAAATGGTGTGGCAGCAAAACTGTGCAACATAAATGGTCGTCGTGCATTGACATTGCTTAAGTTATGTTTAGACATTTATTTAAAATACAAACAGTGAATAAAGTAGTAAACGTTTTATGCTATATACTGGAAGCTCAAGTCCTGCAATAAGTATGGGGGAGCGTTTATTTTAAGTTTCTTCGACGGATTGCGTCACCCTTTTTTTAACTGCAATTTCAAAATATACGTCATAAGGGGTTTTTCAGTATCTATTGTTTACGAACTTAACTGGCTGCAATATTTGCTGTCAATAAAGTGAAGATAACTTTTAAATTTGAAGACAACTTCAGGTTCCAGTAAAAAGGTCCCGTTCACATGCATGTAGTGAATACGATCATCGAAAACGCAAGTTTTCAAAAACGCTTTACAGAGTTTGAAAACTTCGAAAATAAAATATTCGTTTTTGCTTGTTACGTGTGGACGGGGCTTAAGTGTGGAAGCAAATTTACTTTAAGCGCAAACACCAAATTATTTTTAAGCATATCGCTAATAATTAGTAAATCGAATGGCAGAAGATCTTGGCTAAACTTGCCAATAGATAACTACGACATTGTTGCCTAATAAACAAACAAAGAAGCACAAACTTTTCATTCAAAACAACGTTGTTAAAAATCTTATTGTGTCAATAAAATGTTGTTGCAACTTTTAAAGTAATTATTTTGAGCAAAGGAATTGCTCCTTAAAGAACAAAGCAGCCGAATGTTTACCGTGAGTTCATTACATTTTTACAGCGTAGTTTAGGAAAAACAAGAAGACTTTTAAGTCTAAAAAAGCCTATTTTGAGAGCCAGTTCCTGCAGCATCAATGATAATTTATTTTAATCTTGTGAGCAGATAGTTTATTTAACCTTTCAAATTACCTATCGTTGCCTATTGGCGATTAATATATTTGACACTTTTTTCTCAAAATTGGAGTGATTATAATAAAGTATCTCATTAAAGTAGAATTCTTCCTCACGACCAGCTCATTAAACAATTAATTCGTCGTTATAATATAACCATTCCTGTAACAGATTTAAAAATACTCAGTTAATTTTTCATCGAAAACTACGTTTATGTCGCAGTTCTTTCATTGGTCCAGTGGTCATCGAATTTATGGGAAACAATAAATACAGGATTTTCAACCAATCACATTCATAAGAATTATTATGATGCTTGTGCACGACCACGTTGCATTGTATTTATGCGTGCAAAGAACTTCTTCCAATCACGTTACATACAAATTCTACCAATCTCAAGGTTCACTAATTCATATTGAAGAATGGAGCAGTAAATAGTCCTTACGTTCTAATAATGCTTTTCGAATTTTTGTTGATATTATTGGCACTTATATCTTTAAAACAAACATTTTTGCGTATCGACAACTATGGTGTTAAAGAAGAAACTTAAAAATTGAGACTGTCACTATGAATAATACGCTGACTTCAAAAATTTTTTTGAAGTGTGAATCGGCAGTACAGTAGCTAAATACTTTGAAATAGTGGTCCGTAGGCTTTAAGCTTTGCACAGCTTCGTGTTCAGATTCCAGTACCCGGGATGACCATAAGACTTCATTAACAGATTTGCTCCATGTGAAACTGCTTAGCTTGATTTTCATATACGTTTATTGAAATTAAGCAGATTTTGCAGCTTTTTTGGTCGTTTTAAGTGGGATTCTCTTCAGAGAGCTGAAAAATTAACTATATGCTGAGGCGTAATTAAACAAGAATTTCATTTCTCCTGGGTGTTGGAATTTTGAACAGGTAAGCCTTCTTTTATTTCTACTTTCAAGAAAGGAGAATAATTCAGTAAAGTTTGAAAGGTGAAATAGGATAATAACCAAAAGTTAATTGTCTCTTTTAGATTCTTGCTCGAGGCAATGTCAAAAGCAATGCATTCCTGGATGCCCTGAGCACTGTAAAGGATGCAACGAAATGAGAAAGAAGCAAAACATTTTCAAAGCAAAACTGCAGCGAAAACCCCTCGAACAAAGCTGCAGCTGTGAAATGGAATGCACTGGCAACGAAGGGCAACATTGCAAGGAAAACTGTTCATGTCATCCTGATCTTTCTCCATCTGAGAATTTATCAACTAGGCATAGTGATGAAAATGTTGAAATGGCGAAGACTGGTAAGAAGAAAACAGACAAGCTGACTCAGAATGAAGATAAACATCTTGAGGTGGCAAATTTTGGTAAAAAGGATATAGACAAACTTCGAAAGTATTTTTCTAATTGGGTTAAAAGCAAGAATGAAAGCGGGGGAAATAAAATGATGTCAGATGCAACAGGTCTGAAGAAGAGTAAACTGGATGTTGTCGACAAAATCATACTCCGCTACCAGCACTATCGCAAGAAAGAGGAAAAAATGAAGATCTTAAAAAAGCAGCAGGTCGCAATCAAAAAGGAACAGAAAAAGTTACAAAATCTTCTTAAATTTAATAAGAAAAATGCTACTAAAACTAAATATGCTCCCAACGATACAGATATTGCTTTTGAGGATCAGAAAATTCCAGAGTTGCCAATTAACAAGACGAATCACATCCAAAGAAAAAAACCGTTACAGGTTGTTGGGTTTCCCAAATTTGCAAAAGAAGGAGAAGTGCAGGAGATTAGAAAACAACTTGCTTATCTTCAACAGCAACAAGATGCTTTGGAAAAAGAGCAGGGTTTGCTCTCCGTTGAATTGCAAAACCAACGATCACTCTTTTTCCAAGCATCTCAACTTGCCAATAGTATTTTCCAGCAGGGAAGAGTTCCAGAAAAAGTGCAATCAGATCTGCAGCAGCTTGTTCAAGGAAGTCTCTTTCCACAGGAAAACGAAAACGGCAAAGATGTCGAAAACAAATATGTTAATGACGAAGAAAATAGAAAGTATTGGGCTGAACAAGACCAGCTTCTGCAGCTTGGAGGCTCAGATTTAGCTCAAGATAATAACAGCCAGAGATTCATGCAACTAATATCTGATGACAATGGAGGAGGAATAATCGCCAAGGACAACATGGATATTGATGCACCAGACAGCAACAAAATGATGAATAACATGGAAGACGATAATCAGGATATCCCTGATCAACAAGATGATAATCGGCAACAGCCACAGGAAGACCTCGTTGAGACTCCAAAACGTATTGGATACGGAATTGCTGAGGACGTTTCATACATTGACAAGAAAACAGTGCTCCCACATGTTAAAAGAAGCAAATCAAAGTCAAGAAAAGAAAATATTCATAGAAGGCAATTTAAAAAAAGGTCGTTCAGAAAAACGTTGCATAGCAAACGAAACTGAGTCCATACATCAACTGGATATGTTAAAATTTGTCATACTTAATCATAGTTGTCAAATAAAATGATTGTTTGTAAACATTATCATGGTCACCTTTTCTTACACTTAATTTCAGTCTTAACTGATTTTGACATCATAAAAAATCGGCAAAGTTTTGCCTTTGTAAACGTGAAAATATGATGTACAAATTATTTACTATTGAATCGTTATTTTATGACAAAAAACTAAAATTGACAAATTCGTTTCTTTTAATTAAGCCGAAGATGAAGTATTTTGCATAGTTTGATTTTAGTAAATGTATTCAAGTCAGTCAAAGTTCTATTTTGAAAAAAGATTACGACCTGTGTACTAAAAAATAAACCTTACTAAAATAAACTACGAATCTCCAGCTTTCTTAACTCTTTGAATCGACGTACATAGGTAGGGTAAACTGCCGCTCTGTCTTCTGAGGTTATGTCCGTATATTTATCAATAATAATATGATCATTTATAACTGCAGGTGTTCCACTGTCACAGTCTCATACCATCAATATTCATCTAATGTGTACATTACTATTGGCTACATATTTCATCGACAACTCTTACTGCAACACATCTGCTGCTACACAGAATATATACCCCTATCATCAGAACCATTTTTGAAGCACAACAACCAAAAATCATTTGTATCGTGTGTAACATAAGGAAAAGAATTAAACGTAATCATCCATTCACGTTTCATAGCTCTAATAGTTTCCGTTGCTTACCTTTTACTGTATCTGATTGGATCTAAACCTTTGACTGTCTGTCTGTCTGTCTAACGACTCTCCTACACTGTCTTTCTTTATACATTTGTATATCTTTCTGTTTCTTTGTTGGTATCACATCTGGCACTATTCAATGAGATTATTACATAATTGTTTATCCTAAAACGTACGTATATAATTGCTTAACTAATACTTCTTCTTCGTTACGATGTATATTTTTTTTGTACAAAACTTGTTTATTCATGTCTACAAAATGTTTAAACCATCTTTGTTTTGAAATTATGAATTCTTTTAGACGTAGGCATTATTTAGTTTTGGAGGCTGTTGTCCTTGTTGTTATATTATCGATAATCCATGTTTTTGAGTCAGATGTTTGTGTGTTCATTTTGTTTCTCCTTTTAAAAAACTGTATTATTTCAACCTTTTAATATCATATACTATAGCTAAGAGCTTCATTTTTGTATTTTAGGCAAAAGTTATTCCAAAACAGTTTGGTATATCATCTGGTTCCTCGAACTATTAGCAATAGTCCAGGATTAATTTGAAAATATTATTTTTGCAAACAAAAGTAATCTCTTTAGAGCTCGCCTAAACTGTTGATCAATATCAATCCTAGATTAGCACTAATCGAGGTTTTGTGGAACCGCTTATTGCACTTTCACTTTCAGTTCATTTCTGTTTTCTTCGTGATGTTTTCTTTGAAGTTTCTTCATTGCCTGCTAGTGCTAAGTCTTTACTTGGGCAAATACAATTACGGAAATTGTGGATCATTTTTTCTTTCACGATTCGCAGTAACTGTGTGTAATTCCGTAGAAACGTTCGGTGACTGATGAAATGTGAGCCCTCAAAATCATGAGAAAGATACAAGCTCCTGGATTTGAACTTTTAATTTATGAAAAGTAACAGTAAACTTCATTTCTTCCAAGTTTTAAAGTTTTAGATAGCAGCAGCTTCCAGTTATTCGAAAGTTGTTAAGACAAAACAAATGTTTTATGATCTTGGTATACCTTGATGCGTATAACACTAGGAGAACTTTATATTATATTTTGACATCTGGTGAACTTCTTTCCATATAAACTAGAACATTAAACAACAAAAGATAATAAAATCGAAGAAGATTTCTAGCTTGATACCCTGCTTACAGTAACAGGCTGTTCCAGAACAACGGAGGGAAACTCTGATGGAGCCTGCTGTGCCTTCCCATTCACGTACAGCGGCAGTAGGTACACCAGTTGTACTAGAGAGAACAGCAATAGACGATGGTGTGCTACAACAGCCAACTATGACACTGACAAGCAGTGGGGATACTGTGGGGGTGAGTTTTTCATGAATTTTATGAGTTAATGAAACATGAGTCAATGATGTAGTTTGTGACCTTTATTCTGACTGGCTGAGAAACAAATTAACTATTTTCAAAAATAATGATACGAGAAAGTTAACGGTTTTTATAGCCTAACTGTAACCGAGGCAACTGCTAAAATCTTTTACTTTGATATTAAAAATGTCGTTTTAGGAGAAAATTAATTAAGGGTCAGGATACGAACTTGAAATAACTAATAATGAGAGCGTTTGAGCTTTCCTGTTTCATGGTTTTCAGCTTGCCACTCTACACACGGAGGAAACTCTCACGGATCGTGTTGTCAGTTTCCGTTTGTGTTTAACAACAAAGTCTACAGCGGATGTATCTACGCTGGCAGCAGATGGCCTTGGTGTGGCACAACGTTCAGTTACGACCAGGACCAGAAATGGGGTTATTGCAAAGGTATGAGGACAAATGAACCATCTAATTTCTTTTCACTCACTTATTATCCCTCATCTCTTCTCTAAGTAAACGGCCTTAGTGTGGGGCAACATCTAGCTATGACAAGGATAGGAAATTGGGTTGTTGTAAAAGTATGGGGACAGTTTGGCTTTCTGTTCCTTCCTCCCAACCGTTACCTCATCTCCTCTCCTCTCCTCTCCTCTAATTAGATAACATTAGTGCGGAACCAAGCCTAGTTATGTACGACCAGGGTTAAAAACAGGGCTATTATAAAGGTATGGGATATTTGTACCATTCGTTCACCCCTTCCCTCCCCTCCGATACCCTCCCCTCTAAGTAGACAGCCTTGGTGTGAAACAGTGTCCGAATGAGATCTGAAACCGGGTATTTTAAAGGTATAAAGGGGAATTAAATCATCTACTCTCCCCTTCCACACATAAATCTTCTCCTCTCTAAGTATAGATGACTTTAGTGTGGAAAAACGTCCAGCTACGACTACGATCATAAATGGAGTTGTTGTAAAGGTACGAAGACAATTGCATCATCCGCTCTTTCCCACCTTCATTTCCTCCCCTCCCCTCCCCTGCAAGTAATATCCTTGGTTGACAACAATCACCTGGTTACGAACAGGACGCGAAATGAGAGCAATTTAATGTTTGAGGGCAATTGCTATACCAAGCATTATAATAAATCAATACAATGTATATCACAAATCTTGCAATCTGATTGGTTCCTTTACTTACTGTATAATATCATTATACCACATGTGATCATTCAAAATGGCGGCGTCTTGTTTTATTGCGTGTGTGCGAGGTTAGCACAGTTGGTAAGATCTCTGACTGCCGACCGGAATGTCCTGGGTTCAAACCCCAGCCTGGTCGAGGATTGAACTTTGAGCGACCTTTCGCCACACCGTCCGCGGACAGGAACGTTAAGCCGTTGGTCTAGTCTCCTAAAATGTTAACTCCTAAAACCTCAGGGGACTTAAAAAGAACCCAAACACCTATCGAAAAGAGTACGGTAATCCCGGTGTTGTGGTGAGGGCCACATGGGAGAGTACGTCCTATGGATGTAAATGTGTTACCCTCAATAAATAGAGTGTCGTTACTTTACTTCACTTTATTAAGATATGAAAAGAAGAAGTTTTAATTCTTATTCCTGAAAACACATACAAACATCTTACGATTCAGATTTCTTGCTTCATACAAGAACAAATTGCAAATCTCCTATAATTAAAACATTTTTTACTTCATAATGAAACCACTTTTGATAAAGCTTTTGAAGGTAAATTTTAGAGCCACTGGAGTTAAAGTGTTTAATGACGTTCTCAAAAACTACCAAAGGCTACTGCATGCTTACGCAAGAAAGACCAAAAAATGATCAGTAAAAACATGAAAGTGATTTTCAATTGTTTGACAATCAGTATTAAACGAAGCATACATTTCACTAAATGCCTACGTAAATCGCTGACAGGCTGCAAAAACTCTCCAGTAGCCAGCAAAAGTAATTGAGCTCAATTTTCATAAACAAGTCGTGGACAAAAGTCTCAAAATTCAGGGTTTTTGTCTTGATAATTCTGATCGGAGCCTTATTATTATTATTATTATTATCATCATCATCATCATCATTATTATTATCATTATTAAATCATTTCATTATTTTTTTGTAACTATCAACATTAAGATCATTACAATCATTATTACAATTATCATCATTATTTTTTAATCTTAACCATAATATTTTAACCACCGCGTCGTCGTGAGTACCAAACTATCCTAAGAAACAACCACTCTAACCGATGGCTTGCTACACGATCTGAGCGATACATGACAGAAATATATATTTCCCGTGTTGGAGTTTAATTTTAGGCTGTAACAAGTCAACTGAAGGAAAGATAACACACGTTTAGTTATTGTTCTTGTAATTCAATCGTTATCAGAGACACTCACATAAATAGATTAATTAAGAAGCGGAAGCGAATGATCTACCTCACGTTATATGAAAATAAACTCATCAGACTTTGCAGACTCAGATGAATGATTGGAGTTGCTTGTAAGCTGTTTGCTAAACAGAACATTTTCTGGTCTTTCTAGCAACGCAGTTTGATGGTAAAAAGCGTTCTCGTCAAGATGCGAGCATAACTCTAGCTTCACACAAAAAGCCTTCTAAACTACCACTTCCACACAACAAAGACTCAATTCAAACCGTCATTTTATATATTCCACCTCTAATTTCCTAAAACGACACTGATTGGCCAATTTATGACTCGTACCCAGACTCTCAGGTTACCTAGAGGAAGCTAATATTACCTTCAAGAGATGCTGTACTTCCATGACCAACCGAATGAAATAACAGTGGTTGTCAAGGAAAGCTAAAAGCTTTTCTCTTTCTACCTTTTTACAGAAAGAAACATAAAGCACCACAAGCCCGCAAATGAAGTCCATGTACACGTACACGCGAAGTGTCCCTCTACTTGTTCTCACACCTGCACTTCGGCCTGTCCACCAAAGTGTTGTCAAACAAGCATTTCATGCCCAGCGGTGTGCTCCCACTCCTGTCGGCCGAAGTGTCCTGATCATTGTTGCACGGGACTAACGAACCAAGCACAGCCTCTTCCTGCTCCTTCTCCGATATCTCCTCCCCCAGCCCCATCGCCATCCTACTCTGTTCCAAATGTGGTAAATGTTTACACTCCCCCGCCCGTATCTCACTTCCTCCGTTGCCCATCTATCTGTGAACATTCCTGTGTTAGTTACTGCCCATCATCTTGCTGTACTTCATCATACTCTCCTCCTCCTCCTTCTTATCCACTATCCTTTCCTCCTTCTCCTTCTCCAATTCCTATCCTTTCGCCTCCCCCACCATCACTCTCTCCTGCTTATCCTTTGCCCATCCTCATCCCTCCCCCACAACCACCCCCTCCTCCTCATCCTATTCATATTTTTGTCCCTCTCCCACCACCATCCCCTCCACCTCCCTCACCGCCACCAATCATCCATCCGATTCCTCCCAGGCCATATTATGTTCCTACTCCCGCAGCAAGTCTTCCCCATTGCCCGTACATCTGTCAAAAGAACTGCTACAGTTACTGTCCTATCGGATGCTGTAGGAAGGACAGTCTGGCAAGGCTCGGTCTCCTTCCGAGTGTCCACCAACCATTGTCAGTCCAAGCGAGCCAGATGTTTTCGACTGCCGCATTTAGTAAACGATACAGCTCGCCTCGAACTCCACTCAGCTGTCCCACCGTTTGCTCCCGTCATTGTATCCCCATATGCACGCGTGAGTGTTGTACCCCTAAATTAGCGACTGCTGCTAGTAATCCTGGGTACTCTACCGCTAGGATGAACAATGACAGACTCAAGAAGTACCGGCTTCTTATGCAAAGAAAAGGAAGAAATGTTGTTTCCGTTAAAGGTAAAAAATCTGCCAGTTTTGACTCTATGCCTTTGCATTTTTTAAGATTACGCTTATAATTATAAATGTTACTTGCATTAATACCTAAAAAGGAGGGAGAGTAAATAAAAATAAAGTTTCAATGAATTAAGTCACATTTTTGCAGATACCTTAAAACTGAAGAATCTTGTGCCAAAGTTAATAAAGTCAGTCAACAGATAATTTTTAGAAGCTGTAGTGATAATTGGGAGATAAGAAAGGGAGGAGCGGAAATGAAAAAATAAAGAGGATTTTTGGATATCAGTTTTAATGCTAATGCTAATGCTAATGCTAATGCTTAGAGGACGATCGCCGGTTACTATACTTTCCAAGGAGTGAGTTGTGTTTGTTTTGGTCCGGTGTTTGTTGTGTCTCATCAACTTCTTTCGTTTCCTAAATCTTTTATCCAATCTTCTTTATAACCAAACAACTCCAGATTAACGGTTCCCTTACGTAGTCTACTTTGAAAAGAAAGCTCTCACTTGGATAAAAGTTTAAAGGTGCAGGGTCGCGGCACACATGGTTTTGATGTATTTTTAAAAAGCTGTCATGCTGAGGAAATAAAGTAAACTGTTTAATCATGTCAGGGAAACAGTCCGAGCTACAACAGTACCATTTCACACATGCGAAGATGCCGTAGTCACATTAAAACGTAGACAAAGATGTCTTAAATGAACTTTTGGATACATCTTTCTGTAAATAATTTCTATAATTAAACAAGGCTCTCGAGAACAAACATTTTCTATACTAAGGGTATTTTTTTAAAAAATCCTAAATTAGCATCGAATTAAACAACAACAACCTTTATTACCATAATTAAAAACACTTACAATTGGACACATATTGCATAAGGACATGGTATGGTAAAAATTACTCAGAAGTAGTATAGCTAATCTAGCTGAGTAATTATTGACAGATAAATTATAATTGACACGTTGGTTCTAGAAAAAAAACTATGTCAAGTGCGTTGTTTTTTCCTGGAGCTTGATATTACAAATTGTAGAGAATTAAAAACACAGCTGGCAATGGCCGACAGTTTAAATATTGAGGCTGTTGCTTATCCTTTTTTCATCTTAACATAACAAAGGGTCACAAGACAAACCCATTACGGGCAAAAATATAAATAGAGTGTTTAGTGACAACTCTATGATAACATGGAGTAATTTGATATCACAATATGTGCAATATGAGCGCAGAGGCAAAACTGCGAGCCACTAAGAAGTGAAAAATATTCAGCTAAATTTTAAACATAGACTGAAGTACATACTGATTACTCAGATTGCGGGTCTCTGCTGACAAAATGTATTTCATAAACGACATATCCTGAATTGAAACGACCAAGTTTGAATGATTCGTTCTAATCTCTTCTTCGGTAGCAAAATGCCGCCATTTTTAATGTTTCGAGCGCAAGAGGAATAATGGTTTTACATTATGCGTAATAAAACCAATCAAACTGTAGTTTTTGCAATATGCCTTGTGCAAATTTATTCTAATTTATTGTAAATGATAACTTTAATGTCTCAGATTGCAGGGGAGGAATGCCAACCGTGGGCGGTAACGCCAATGGCGCTTGTTGCTCTTTTCCGTTTGAATACAAAGGCCGCAGTTATCATACCTGCACCCTGGAGGACGCCTTGGACAGGTGGTGCGCGACCACTCTCTCCTTTGACGTGGACAGGAAATGGGGAGTATGCAATAGCAACTTGTAAGTCCCCGGTTTGATCAGACTTGTGAGGAGTCGTTGGAGTTTTGTATACCAAACATGTGGAAGAAGTTGCTCGGTAGACTGAAAGTATCTTGAGATATATAACGCTTTTTTATTTTGTCTCACGCGTGACTGTCTATTGCTGCGTAGTTATTGAGTTCTTTTTGGAAATAGCAAGACTGCAAGGTGTTGCTCAGACAAACTCGATGGCGTCGACGTAACTTAACGCAAGTTTACTTTCATGGTAGCGTCCAAACTTGCTGAGACTTCCGTTGTGAGGCCATAACCTCTTGCTCCCTTGCAAGTCAAAGTTGAACCGACGTGCAGTCCAAACTTACTTGGACTTGCGGCGTGTGGCCAAACGTCATGTTCGTGTGTATGTCAACGTAGACCAGAGAAATGTGCATCAAATTGCTGCTAAGCTTGAGCTTGTTAAAAGTCGATGCGCGCCAACGCAATATCCTGCAATTTTAGCCAAACCAAACCCAAGTTGAACAAAAGCTACAAACTTTATTTGTCGAGGGTTTTAGTGGAGCACAATATGCGCGCTTTGAAACAAATCAGACAAATAACAACTTTCTTGTGAGTTTAAGAAAGTTAGAAGACTGGAATAGCGAATGGTCTTTACTGAAAGGTTACTGATGATTGGTATAAGAGAAAAAACGCCCTCACAGTTGTGAATGGTACTGCAGCATGCATTAAGTGTATTCTTTATTGCTCTATCCTAATTAATTGTACTACGGGAACTTAAATAATATCTGCGTAAGCTATAAAGTAAAAAGTCAGCCAGGAAGAAGCTAAAAAAAATAAATTTCTTACTATCAAAACTTACCAAATGGCAATAATAAATGAATAATAAAGCTTTCAATAAAGCTGAAATGACTACAAACATAAGTTAACTAACAAAACATCCAAGGAAAAATTAAATAATTGTTACAGAAACTCTGTAATATCTTTAACGGAAAGATATAAGGGGATACCGCATGGAAATACGAACTTTATCTTCGTGTGTTTGCATTATCTCTCACGAGTGAGCAAAAGTAACGAATCACTGATGATATTTCCTTAATGCATCAAGTCCACAGAAAATGGGTTTGATGAAATTGTTGTGGTACTGGACAGGCGGTGCTGTTAACTCTGATACGCAATCTGAGAGCCTGGGTACGAGACACAAATTGGCCAATGAGAATCATTTTAGGAATTTGGAGACGGAGTTCCAAAAGGGCGGCTCGGATTGAGTCTTCCTTGCGAGGGAATGTTGGTTGAGGCTTTTTTCATGGGAAGCTTGCAGGAGCAATGACAAGAACGCTTTCTCTTTATCAAAATGTGTTGCTCGAAAGACCAGAAAATGTTAAAAAAAATTGTGTAAAACACAGGAGTTGTCTCTGATTAAAAGTTTTTTTGTATCGTAAGACGTTTCGATCACTTCAGAGATTTTCTTCAGTGGAAGAAGATCACTGAAGAAGATCACTGAAGAAGATCACTGAAGTGATCGCAACGTCTTACGATACAAAAAACTTTTAATCAGAGACAACTCCGTGTTTTACACAATTTTTTAACATTTCGATGCCTGATTACAAAAACAGCATTTTTAGACCAGAAAATGTTTTATTTGGAAAACAGCTTGCTCCAATCACTCGTCGGTCTACTGTATATAAAATATATCTGAGGATTTCTATCATTTCCGCTTTTTGATACTTTTTACGAGATTCTCTGAATTTGATTGGAGCACAAGAAAAAGAACTAAACGTTTATGGCCTTTTAATTAATTTGTCACATTCCCTAACTCCAATGCTAAGTTTGTTTACTGTTATGCTTCGCTCACTTGTCTGTAAAATTCAGATCTATGGGATAATTCGTGCAATACAATAATAGTAATAATAATAATGACAATAATAATGGATAATCTAAGCTAACGACATTTTACCATACCATACGTGTTTATTCAAGATTGCAAAATTCAAATTAAAAGCATTAAGGCGGAATAATTTCATCTCGAAAGGAAATTATGAGTAACTCCCTTCAAGAAAAATCAAACACACACACATCATAAAACACAGAATTAAAATAAGAACAGTGAAAAGTATGCTTAAAATTATATTTCTAAGAAACCCCGTACTGTTCTTTTGAACACTAACCTTTTAAGCATTAACCACCTCATCCCTCCCCAAGTTCTGGTTTGTGATAATGCATCTACCGTGACCTGTTAACAAACCTTTAATTTGCACAACGCTTGGTTTGTAACAAATACCAAACATTCCTTCGGTAATTTTTTTATTTATTCATTTCTAACTTCATTTTTTCTTTAGCGTTGTACATTTATATTTACACTGAACTGTTGTGGTAATCATAGACATAAGCACATTAAATTTAGAGAAGGCAAAACGAGCGACGAAGGTGCGCTTTTTTAAAAATAAAACACAAGAACTTTTTAATATTATTTTTTTGTAACTTTAATTGTACATGGAGAGCAAATTTTTGATGTTGGTTTGAAACTAGCAGTTTTAATATTCATTTTTACTTTTGTATTATTCGAATGAGCGAAAATCTCAGTAGAGCTTAAGTTCTTGGGAAAAATACCCCGCGAGTTGTTAAGTTGTTGAGGTGTGCGGCTTGTAATTGGTGTTAGTTTTTGTGTTTAAAAGTGTAAGGTGTTTATTTGAGTAAATAGGCTACAGTTATTAATTAAAAGTTTAATTTGAAGGAGAAATATCCCTGCTCTCACATCACTGCGGGCCGGCTCTAAATTTTTTACAGCTGTAACTATTGTTAACTCTCTTTATCAAAATAGCTCTTCGATTCCATTTGTTGGGTCCGACCAGCCTGAGAATATGACCATTGTTAATGGCAAGGTTAAGGCGTGCAGGTGTATTTTTCCCGCCACGACTCGCCAAAATCCCGCGCTCTTTCCAGGCCTAAACGTGAAATGGCTAGCCCTAATCCATGCGCGGGGGAAAGTTGGCCGAAATAAGTTCTAATATGCATCGCCCTCTATTTGATCACTGAATGATCGGGCCTGAAAAATGAAAAGCATCCTAAATATTATGCTTTGCTGCTTTCTTTTGCTTCATCTTGTACAGGTCAACGATTGATACGCAGCGTTCAATACAGATCTCCCATAATTCCATTCCTGCTTGGTATTGTCCTTTGCATACTTCATACTTCCAAACATGGGTAGTAATATTTGTTAGATTACTTCTGTTTGTTTGCCCCGCCTCCTGCACCTTGCTGCACTGCTCCTTTTCCTTGCTGAATGGCTCCTTGTCCAAGGTTTTGTAATGCTGAGAAAATAAATAGTGTGAGAACTGAGATCATGCTAAAAGTAGGCTGTATAACGTGTTAGTGTCACTGCAAAGTTATCTTTTTTGAAATAAAAACAGTACAATTACATTCTTGTTTTTTATAAGAACTCATTGTTCTTAACTTTGTTGACAAATTTCAGGATAAAATGATTCATTTTTGTTTATAATGAAATTGCTGTCGTTTGAACAACATTTGAAAAAAACGATTGAAACAATACATCCGAAACTAAGCAAAAGTCTTTCAAGTCTCATATATCCTCAGTGGGTAGCTTGCAAAGCAGCCTCAATCTCGTTCGGCCTTTTTGTGCGCTGGGAATTGAGCATAAAGTCCTAACTAGCGCAGTTAAGTCAAGCTCGCAGCCCAGATTGAATATAGAAATAGAAAACGAGCCCGCGCGCTCTGTTCAGTTATAGAACCGCGCGTGAGTTTGTAAGTACACGAAAGAAGTGCTTTGGAGGAACACGAGCCGAAGGCGAGCGTTTCTCACACTTCTTGAGTGTACTTACAAATTCACAAGTGCTTCTAAATCTGAACAGAGCAAGCAGGCGAGTTTTCTATTTCTTTTATAAAATAAGTTGAATAAACAACGTCACGGGGAAAATCAAGCGAAATTCAAGTTTTATTACATATAAAAACCAAAGCTAACAACATTTTCAATATAGTCCTTTCATTAATTTTGAAAGCGAAATTTCAAAGCGTTTGCTTCAAGTCAGAAAGGAGAATTTCTGCTTCAAAAAGAGTTGTTGTAAAAGTAAATCATTTCGCTGTTCGAGTAGATTTAGACCGGTTAAAATA
>JANRMR010007346.1:0-12410 GCA_025434825.1 Bergia sp. 'catenularis' | reverse complement strand
CTTTTGTTGTACACATTAGATTTCATAAAGATTATGTAACAATGCAGATGGTCGAAGAACTACTTCTTTCACTTGTGGACAAATTTCATTCATCAATGCTTTCCACTCCATCAATCATATGTGGTAATGGAGAAGAAAATATAATTAAAAGTTGCATGTCCTATTTTGATAGAAATTATCCTCCGTTCCTTTGATGAGGGTTCTGTATTTCAGATTTGATGAAACCCTACGGTTAGACTGTGCCATCAGTTGTACTTTTGTTATTCTAACCGAACATCGGAACATAGTTCGACTGAGCACGCTCAATATTTAGTAAATAATCCCCTAATAGCGTCAGGTCTTTTGGTTGATACGCTGCCCGATGCAAAGAAAATGGTCAAAAAAACGAAAAGATGTTCCGAGAAACGAAGTTTCGAAAATTCTATAACAGTTGTGTAGTCCGTTGTGCAGTAGACTTCCTAAATTAGGTTTACAATTGGTTTTTTTTGCTCTAGCGCTTTGTTTTTCCTTCGGCTGTGAGACATCGATCTGCAACTTCAAAACCGAAATGAGATTATTCATTGACACTTCCCAGTGAGAGTCTACCGAGTGACCTGTTTTAGCCATTGAGAGCGCGGCAATATTAGTACTTTGGTAAAAATTATCGATATCCTCTAATGCTGCTGATTTCTGATTACCATTTGCCTCTCCCAGGTCGTTCTTCCGAACTTGGCACTG
The DNA here is from genome assembly GCA_025434825.1 of Bergia sp. 'catenularis'. NCBI lineage: Eukaryota > Metazoa > Cnidaria > Anthozoa > Zoantharia > Parazoanthidae > Bergia > Bergia sp. 'catenularis'. The sequence continues at coordinate 11,693 of JANRMR010007346.1, read as the reverse complement.
CTGAGAATAGCGGTGTATGAGGAAAGCGGAAAACTAATCGGTCATAGAATACTTCCGGTTGACGGACTACATCCAGGTTGGTTGTTACTAACCGCTTGAGACAACCTAAGACATCTACAGTTGTTTTACTGTCGTTTCCATTGTTCACAATGTTTGGTAATAGAAAGAAAAATTCATGCAAAGAGGAAAATTTTATTGCCAAAGTGTTTGCTGCAGTAATGCGGAGTCAGGATGGCCGAGTGGTAGCGCTCGTGCCTCCCACCACTGCGACCCGAGTTCGATCCTGTGCTTGTACGTGGGCTGAGATTTGTCGATCTCAGTCGACTCCCAGCTAATTCCATCTGGCTGTGGTGCTGTGCTCTGAGGTCATACGTGGGCTGTATAGCGGCTACCATTGTGTATGTGTCTGTTCCTATGTATGTGTGTGTGAGTGCGCCTTTAGATGCCTTAGGTCCGACCTCGTCGAGCTGCATCCAAGAAAGGACGTTCAGCAAGCCAGATTATATTGTATTATTATAAGTAATCTTGCCACCAAATTTTACCTGATGGAAATACCATAAAATCCTGCTGATAAGGGGCTTTGAGTGAGTATATAAATGTGGGGTGTGGAGGCTTCATTCTGAGGGGGCGTAAAAGTGGTTTATAAAAGTCATTTCAGAATGAGTAGATAAGAAGGAAATTAAGATGAATTGACAACGATCAGGTACGTTCCATTTAGCAAGGGTCTTTCGGGTGTTAAATGTAACAATAAACGATTACATTTTTCGAAATAGGCCACTTTAAAAATATTAAAATTCAGTCTGAAACAATAGACATCAACACGAGGCTCTGGGGAATAAAATATAGAGTTTATATGGTTTTAATCCCTAGAGCCTCGTGTTGATGTCTATCAAAATTGGCCTATTTATTGCAAGGGAGCTTTTATCCGAGGGAAAATGGCTAACCGAGATTTTACGGTATGTCTAAATGACAGACAACTGAATGCAACGTCCCATCACACGATCACTTTAAGGTTGTTGTTCTTCATTCTTTAATTTTTGGTTTTCCCCGCAGGTTATAGACATATCAAACTACGAAATGAGTCTAATCAACCTTTGAGTCTTCCAACTCTCTTTGTCCACATAGTAACCAAAGATTTTGTCCCCTCTGGATTTGAAGGTTTGTAATTGTTGGTTCCCATTAAGATTTTTAGAGTGTCATGCTAGACGCTAACTATTCCGTTGAGCTGTTCATTGAACGCAAAAGTACTTTTGCTTTTCCAAGAAAAATAAATCAAAATCCTTATTACACCTTATTAAGCGATTTCTCAGCTCAACCAACGTTTGATATTTTCCCAGGGAATACCTTCCTGCAGCATTGCCAGGGAGGCTGAAAGTTTAAGGGTATTGTTATCCTCGCTTAAGTAGGGTTTTTATTTTTTGGTATTATTCTGACACTGTTTCAATATTTGTAAGGAAAATAAAAGAAGAGTTGTAGGCTTTAAAAATATTTGGAAGACGATGTTTTGAAATTAAAAAGGCATAGAAAAAGGGCAACTGAAGCTGCCCCAACGCGAAATGTACATTGCTGTTTTTTGGGGAGATCCCCCCTGGGGAGATGTTTCGGTATCTGTCAGTGGTGTTTCATTTTTTTAGCTTTTCAAGTGTCAGAAAATAACTCTGAAGATCATGCTTCGACATTTCCGAATAGCTCATTTCTTGGAGTTATGCATGATAAACCAAGCTCATTAATTTTTTTCTTCCGTTGCAGCGTTTGCTGATGCAATTTGCAATCCTATTGCATACCAGTCACAAGCAGAGAAAAGGCAGCAACAGCTGAATGCTTTGATGGACGATGAAGACGAAAATGGCGAGGTACGGAAATTAGTATTCATTTAAAACCAACAGGCTTACAGTTAATGTTTGAATGTTATTGGACAATTCGGCACACCTTGAGACTTTTATCATTAGTTTATTTGCAGACTCCGGACTTCTTGCTAGTGTTATTGTGTTGGGACACAAAAAGTCTCAAGGATACAGAGGAACAAATTTCATAAGAAATGGTCATTTTTGGAAATACGGTGCAAAACGATTTAAGCGTGTGCAAACTAATGTAGCAGCAGGTTACATCTTCGGGCAATACGCCTTATTTGGACAAAATGGGCATAAATTCTAGAGTCGACAAAAATTTAAACAAACCAGTTGCTGAAATAAATTCTACATTTATTAACCTTTCAGAAAATGTATACTTTAACGGGAAATATTTGTTGAGCTAAGTTAAATCTAAAACAAGCATCTCGATTTCCTCCTGTGTATCTTTAATGTTTTCATCAAGAATCCGTTACAGAGACCACACTTATTTTTAAATTCTCTTTAACAGAATTTATTCGGTATACCAGCACCAGATGTTTTCATCATTTAGCTTTATTGAGACATGCTGTCACTGTCCTTAAGATCAGTTAAAATTTGGAGGATATTTCCTTTTTAGCAGGCAGGTTTTATGGAAATAGAGCCCTTGAACGTCTGAGAAAACGCACTACACAAGTTATTTTTTACTATATTTAACTTTATCCTCGTGCTTCTCCTGAAAGTTTACAAAAAAACCAAACTGAACAGCAAATGGAATACATAATACTAATAATATTTTGTCCTATGTAACGCCAGCAGGACCAGTTTGACGAAAACCCTCCACAAGCACCAGAATCGAATACCAGTATTGATACAAACACCAATGATAAGGAAGCTAAACCCAAGGTGGATGGTAAACCCCGGATGTCCAGGGAATTGTCCTTGAAGAAAAATGAAACCAGAGGTAAAGAAATACTCTCTCTATTGTTACACAAAACAGGGCTCTTACGCCACCCTAAAATCTGTTATACCCTTCGATTTGGGGAATTTTTTTGTTAAGGCCAGTATTTTTTTAAAAATAAGTCTTAGAAAAATCTTGGAATTTTAAATGTGCTGTTGACTTCATAGCTGACAAGATTAACTTGGCTTTTGATCGACACCACGACTAATTTACGTACCCCAGTGTGATGTACATGCACAGTGCATCTCTTTTATGTGATGTTTATTTGTCGTTAGCTTCCGTTGGTTTAATTTTCTTGCTACTGGTTTGGTATATAATGTCCTATAAAAGGCTTCCGAGATATTGAAATTTCCTGGAAATGTCTTGAAAATTTACCCAGGCCCATGGGAAGAACCATATACATGCACTTCTTATAGTAATAAGAAATGGTCTCAAGATAATTATTGGTGGAGATATTCGAAATAGTCGGCCGTTACAGTAAGCCAGTTGGTCATTAATTCTTATGCAAGGGATATGTTTGAATGTGCACTACGTTGAGTCAATCTCGTTACTGATAGATCGTTTTAAAAGACTTACGATCAATGACTGTGATTCTTTGTACTTAGTCGTTTGTCAAGTCTAGCCCTTTTCCCACTCCTTCTTGATACCCTTTTGCTCAGCGCAGCTCAGCTCCATGAATATCGTGTACTACTAAAAAGTCAGCCAGCGCAAAGGATCATGGTAGTTGATCGCAAAGGATTTGGGTAGTTGATCGAAAAGGATCATGGAAGTTGATCGCAGAGGATCAAGGTAGCTGATTGCAAGTGTTTAAGAAGGTGTACCCGATAGTCTGTTTACGTGGATAGCACTTCTCCAACTGAAGGATTGCCCCTATTATAAGAACATTTGCATATGTTCAGTGGGAATTTGCTGGTCGATATTCTCGTATTGTTTCGTACGTTCCAACAGCTGCACCATAGAAAAGGGCTTATTGCTGCTGTGTGTTCAACATCTCGGTGAATGGTGACCCTGACTGTCTTTTCTCATATTGTTAGTTCTTGACAAGCGCCATAGAATGACACATAAATTGAATAGCCATATGATGGCAATTACGTTGAACGGCCATAGGATTGCGCTTAAGTCGAATGGCCATAGGATGGCACTTTCTTATTAAGTTGAATGCGTCTAAGGATGGCTTTCTTAAAAGTTGGATGGCAAGGATAAGATATCTGATCATGTAAACAATATATTTACTGATTACCCTTACTTGTGTAACTACCAGTTTTCAAATAAATGTGCCGTAGGATAGAAAACTTAGCTGATGTTTTCATGTTTGTCATGTGGTAGTTGATTTCGTCTACATTTTTTCCAGGAATTGGAACCAAACGTTTCATATGTAGTTTTTATAAAGCGCTGCCTTTTTAAATTTATGTAGTGGTATGCTTTGTCACGTTTCTGTCTTATGTTTTGCTTATTTTAGTTTTTTAATTGATGTGAACTTGTATTTTTGATGAGTGTGTTGGTTGATTGAAAACTATTATTATTATTTGATTATTTTTATCATTTTGTTCTTATTATAATTGGGATGCCTGGATGTTTTCCCACTACCACTGCTACTAAGCCCAGATACTGCTAATTGACTGAACATCCAGGTTTCCAGTAAAAGTGATTCCTTTGGAATTTTCAGATTGCTTCTGTATGTCAGCGGACATTTATAACTGACTCTCCGGTGTATTGTCATCATATTCTCGAGATTTAACTTCCGAGTGCTATTTTGATGGGGTATAACTGGGGTAGGGAAATTGTTTTTTAAGAAAGTGATCTAACATATAAACTCACGCCCAGTAAAAAGAAATAACCATTCAGGAACCGTCAACCTAGTTGCTAACGACTGCTTTTTCCAACAGTTAAAGATCTTAAACAAGCAAAGATACAGAAATTTCTTACTTACAAATAACTGAACTGAATATGTTACTAACATGCATTACCTGACTTTGATTCGTGTGTCAATAGATAAATACAAACAGACTAATCCAGCTTGAAGTCTTTAATCTGACACAGTCTTCTTAACCAAGAAAATATAGCTACCTTTTTTGCAGTCTGGAGCTGCAACAGCAGCTCATTCTACAGATCGAATCATTTTTTCTTCAGATTCCTTAACAGCTGCAGACGTTATCAACCAACAAAGGCGAGGATCTGCTTTTGGCTTCCGAGATAGCATCTCACTTCCCCCAGGTTCCATTAAAACACCCCTTCAACACCAGATCTCAAGTCCGTATCCAATCACGGCTAGCCGCTCGCAGTCGCTTCAGGCAACTCTTAACCCAGCAGAGCCTGTTCCCGTGACTTGCAGGAGGACCTATAGTGCAAAGAAACGTGAAGGCAAGAAGGCCGATTCGTTAAGATATAGAACAGGGACAGGTGAGATCCTGAGAGCCTCCTATGGAATTTCTTTGATATCTCTTTTTCAAACAGAACTCGAACGAAAAAGTATGAAAAAGCTTTGTCATCCCAATGCAAAATGATATTTTAGTTTGTTCCACACAGCCATCTGAAAAAGCTAAGCCATCCTTCATACAAGCAAATCTCGTTCCACACACTCGACATGAGAACTCGTCATCGAGTTTGCAATCAAAAGTTGCCGACATTTTCTTGTAAATGAATTTCGAACCATACCATCTTTCATTCAAGCAGTATATTTCATTCTTAAGAATGAGTTTCTTCTTTCAGCTGTATTGTACTGCGTTCATTCAACATATCTGGCTTTACTTCTCACGTGAAAATACTGTCATATTTCGTGAAGCCGAACCTAATTCGCTTATCAAGCCATGAGGTCAACGACGTCATCTGTTCCGTCATACGATTTTATTCACGTCAACTGCCTTTGCTGAGGAGGCTGCAGTCATGCATTTCGTTATTTGTTCAAGTACGATATCCACAATTTATTAAACAGCACGAGATATGTTTTAAATTGAGCAGCTCATATGTTTGCTCTTTTTCCTCTATAAGATCTTGTAAAAGTACGAAACTTTTAAGTTAACTCCGAGTTGCAACATGAATTTGAATTCCTTTTTAAAACATACTCAGTGAAAATAAACAAACAGAAAGGCTTAATAAATGAAATATAATCTTATAAAACTCAGTAATCCATCATACTAAAAAGTTATGGAACCCTTTAAACAATTCTACCATGTCCATCACACGTGTTCTTTTCAAAACGCAAGAAGACTTTCAAACGAGATAAGACCATCCCGTGTGTTCCACAACTGTTCTGGGTTTCTTTTCCTTCTTTTTCTTTCCAATTCTTTCTATTTTTTCTGTTTCTTTTTTTTTTCTTTTCCTTTTCTTAGTTTTCTTTCCCTTTTCTTAGTTTTCTTTGCTTTATACATTTATTCTCTTCATTTTTTACTTTCACTTTCTATTTGTTTTTTCCCCTTTCTCTTTTACGTTATTTTCCTTTATTACCTTTCTGCTGTTAGAAATCATTTTCTCCACACTGAGTTTTCGCGTGTGTGTTTCAGAGATAAACTTAAATCTACTCGGATGAGAATGATGCTGTTCATAACCTACCTTAATCAACAAACCAATATTAGCGTCATTTCATTTTACATGTTAAAAACAAACTTAGTAAAAACAAGGAAAAAGGTTACAGTAAAAAGATTTGTCAGCATTTAAAGTTAGTTTTAAACAAATTAAACCGGTTTAACTTGCAAACGTTAAATGAAATATCTTGTCACTAAACCGTGGAATGTAGACTTTGAAATCAACAGGAGTTCCATACGAGGCGCGATAAAGGGTCTCCTTTTAAATTCTGACTTGTAAACATCCCAATATTAAGATGCATGGCAATTGTTCAACGGCCTTGTGTAAGTACTAAACTGATAGATTTTGTAAAGCATAAAGGAATAGACGTTTCTACGAAACAATGTTTTGGTAAAACGGAACGAAAATATTCACACTTTCATGACTTTATAATATGACTGCCAAAATGCTGCGTGTATTGTTTTTCAAGAAACGTGTTTCCTTTGTGCTTCTCACAACTTATGCAAAAGTCGGGGTTTTAACATTTAAGATTTAGTTTAATTACAGATGTACTAGTATATGATAAACAGTGAGCTTCATGTCATATCAGTTGCCTTAAAAACAGTTTACCTAAACATAAACATTAACTGATACAATTCCTCATGACAATTTGTTTATGACTTGTTATATAACTTAACAGTCCTTGTTTGGATGCAAAACCTTGAGTACATGTTTTCCCAATCTTAAATAAGTATAAAAATTAAAGTTGTTTACATTTCTTGCCATTTTTAAGTTTTGTAAATCAATATATTTTGGTAAACTACCTCTTGCTTGTATTCGCAGTTTTAAATATTTGTAAATGATCAGCTGGTAAGAAAAAATTTAACTGAAGTATGCTTCAAAATAATGTAGTTCTTCGCATCCTTTCAATGCCTCTACGTACAATCTGTTTTGTTCAGCGAATATTACATCAGAGCTATTTATTTATTTATTTATTATTTTTGTTTGTTTACTTACATATTTATTTTACTTGTAAGTTTACTAAACAATACACTGGCATTATTAGCTTAAGGTAAGTCATACAGCTGCTATAAATCAGTAACTGCGCTTTGAATAAATTAATTTCTCCTTTCAGGAAGTATGAAAGTGGGCAACGACATGCAGCGAAGACATTATTGTTAGTATAATTCCAGATAAGTTTGTTATAATGCTGTGACTAACTTTGTTGTGTTTAGCTCTTTTGTAAGCTCTCTGTGTATTAAATAACATTTAATTGTGTGTTTTGTGTCTCGGAAGGCAAACGAGTTAATCTGATTGTTTAGTCGCTCGAAGAGCTTTATGTTATCGATTCCTTCATAAACATGTTTTTTACCTAATCTCAAAAGCGCTGATACAGTGGTCCTCCGGTACTGAGGGAAGCCTACTACCTAATGCTGTTTTATTAACTGTAGTTATGTAGTACTGTCGAAATGAGCATCTGTTTTAAGAGTCGGCGAGTCATGAATAATGCGTCGATGAACGAACGGATTTTAGGGTTAAAGTTAAAGTTAAGGTTAGGGTTTTAAGGCTAGAATTAAGGTTAGGTTTGGGTTTTTTTAACCCACAAGTTACAAAATGATCATGACCGTTAGCCTAGTTACTCATTAGGGTTGGAGCTAAGTTTAGGATTGGGTTAGGTTAAAGTAATATTCATACATTTCAAAGTTTCTATTGAATGTCCAGTAGAAGTAAAGCTTAAGGTTTTCATACTCATCAAAAGTCTCCATACTACAATACTTGAATACACCGAGAATGTTGTTTACTAAAGTCTTCGATGATTTTGTGAAATAAGTCTGCAGCAGGATGAGAAGCAATGCATTTTTTTGAAAACGTAATACCCTGCGTTGTGGAACTGGCGTAGGGCAAAACAGAAACAAACAAACAAACCCTTTTTGACGCTTGCAAAACACTGTGACAAGGATGTTTTCGATTGATCTTATATGTAAACTGTTGTTACGGTCAAGTAAGCTAAGTAAAGTCGAAACACAGCTAATTTTGACTTTCTTCGTTTGAAATATAGTAATAATAGTAATAATATATTTTCTTGGAATGAGTATCTATTAATTTCGATGAGCTTACAGGCGTAGCTTAAAATATACATAATAAAAATTAAAATATTTGTTTTGCAGAATTATATACATATTTGAGGTACGAAGATGCATTTAATTACGTTATTTTGGGAAAGACTAAGGTGGTCAAATCTAATAGTTATAGGCTGATCTGAACAAATAGAACAGATTTAGAAACTTCAATATAGTTCGGTAATGAGTTTCGGAGTTCATTTGAGTATTACATTGTAGGTGCTTCGACGGGCTCTGGAGCTAGACCGTGCAGTGACTTATAAACAGCAAGTGAATCTTAGGGGCTCTTTCACGGCTTTGCGCATGCTCAGGGATTTTATGACAAAAAACCTGTTTCAAGCTAAAATATCTTTAAACAGGTACTGTTCAGATACCAATCTAAGTTTTTCAAAAGTTAATTGTTACGGATGGTCTGTTTTAAGCGGTGATTCAGTTGGATTGTAGTTGTCACTTCTTATGTTCCGGGCCGGAACTGTCTAAAATGCATAAAACCTTGGTAGAAGTGATCGATTGCTGTCTTTTTAGTGGATTAAGACGTTTTCTTTTGAAATCCATTGGATAAATAACGTGAAAATTCAACTTGTGGAAAAACGAAGACCCATTAATTTAGCCATGAACTTGTCCCTTTAAAGTTCACATAGGTCTCTATTGGTAGCCAGTGTTGGCCACTGAAAATAGAATTGAGCAATTTTTTCTGATGTGTGGCATATGACCCATAGTGAAATAGGATAATTCATATAGTGATAATTTATCAGTTAACGTTGCAATCAACACTGTCATGACGTATTTGCAAGTTAAATACGTTTTGAGTAGAGAAAAACTCGCTAACAGGAAAAGGGTCTGGGAACGAGATTCATAATGCTGATAGTGGTAACTCAAAGGTGACTAAAGCCTGGTTCACACACGGGCGGTGGGAAACGTTGGTTACGAGTATCAATGAGATATTTAAATGACACAAAATAACTCAAACCTTTGTTGATGTGTGTTGATTTATGTTCACGAAGTCCTATTTTCCGCACAAACCTTATTTGGAAGCCGCGATTGGGTGTTCTGCGTTTGTTTTGAATTGAATTTTCCCACACACTCCAGTCGCCATTTTCTCTTCATGTTCAAATTGTAAACCTAGCCCCTGGCCGTGTGCCCCAAACGTGCTGCGCGGCCTATTTTAATGTTTACGTCATATCAAAAATTTAACGGAAGAAGGAAAAAATAACAGGGTAGGATATAAGTGGGCGTTGTCCAAGCCTTGGCCAATCGGAAATGCCTATTTACAATACGTGACATTTTCAAGTGGATCAACTGCGTGCAAGGGTGAAACGTCACCGCCGCGAAACTGAAGCCAGGTAGGTTTCCTTATTTGGAGGACAAACGCAGGAAAAGCCAGGCAGGTTTAAACTGAAGCCAGGCAGGTTTCCTTATTTGGGAGAAAACGGCAGGAAAAGCCAAGCAGGTTTCCTTATATCGAATAGTGCCCTGCACACGCAATGATTTAGCAATCGCCACTTTTATCCTACCCTGTTATTTTTTCTTCTAACGTTAAATTTTTGTTATGACGTAAACATTAAAATAGGCCGCGCAGCACGTTCGGGGAATGGATTCACGCGGCCTGGGGATTGAATATGAGCGAAAATGGCGACTCGAATTCACTTCAAAACAAACGTAGTACATCCGATCGCGGCTTGCAAATAAGGTTTATATGGGAAATAGGACCTCGTGAGCAGAAATCAACACACATCGACAAAGGTTTGAGTTATTTTGTGTCATTTAAACATCTCATTGATACTCGTAACCAACGTTTCCCACCGCGTGTGGTTCACACTTGTGAGGTAAGCAAAATAAATAAAGAAAAAACCAGAGATACTGACTGAGTAACGAGACGGAACCAACAAGCGTTCCCTTGTCTTTCCTTTGTTATTTAAAGGGTGTGCTTCTGAGATATCATACCAGAGCAGCCAAAATTATTACACTTGTAACAGTCGTGAAACTTAGCTTTCTTTATCAAAGTAGTTATGCACGAAAGTGTTTCAAGTCAGTGTAGCTATCTAATTGCTGCGACACAAATTGATAAATGGATTATAATCGTTTTAGTAAGTGCTTTCACCTTCTCGTATGAAAGTGACAGAGGGAAATAATACGGTCCTACTTTACGTCGCGTTTTTAAATCCAGTTTCGTAGTTTAAACAGCCGGAGCTAAGCTAATTGTGATTTTGACCTTTACTCAAATTTTTGTTACCAAATTTTTGCGACCAAATTTTTAGGAAATATGTATAGTAACCAGCATAATTGTTTTTGTTTTTCAGATATCAAAGTAGAACCCATGGTTCTTGAACAGCTAAAGGAACAAAAGGTATAAATCAAATATTTATTTGTTTGTCACTGTTCCCGTCAACTGTAGTTACAAGCTCATTAAGTGTCCATTGGAGTAATTTCTGGTCCTCACAGGGCTCCATCGCTCAGGGAAAAGTACGTGAAAAACTTTCAGGGAGTTTTATATTTGGGTCAGAAAAATCCTATTTACATGGTTCGCACTACTCCTAAAATTCCTGGAAAACTCCTGGAATTTTGTAATTTTCTTCCATGGCCCTTGAAAACTCCTGGAAAAACAGTTATTTTCCCTTTACTCTTGGAATTCTCCTGAAGTTTGTGGAGAATAATTATGTACTATAAAAAAAGAACAATCTAGATTGCCGAAGCTTCTGACTTGCAGTTGTTTTTAATTTAGAAGTCTTTCTGGAGAATTTTTGCGAGAATTTTGTTCCGTTTCTCTTGACATGTTCAGAAATTTGGCAATTTTTGTGGTGGCATGAGATCAGCAATGCATTAATAAACCGTTTTCTGCCAGTACGATTGAGTTTACTTGATTTTTATTGTTTTCTCCATTAAAGAAAATTAGGGGCAAGGCCCTGGAAAATGATCTAACTACCCGGGAAAACTCCTGGAATTTTGTGATCACCAATCAGTACGAACAATGTATTTATCCAGGCATGTAGGCAGGGGGGAGGTACGAAGGATGCATACGCACCCCCTTTCCCACCGGCCGAAAAGGTCCGCCTGAAAAGAACTATATCGGTTAATAACATATGAACTTATGAACAAAATAGAGATGAACTACTTTTTTCTTCTTTTGACCACTGCATACAGTTGAACCCCGCTATTTCGAACTCTCAGGGGAAAGGAAAAATTGTTCGAAATAGCGGGGGTTCGAAATTGACTGAAAAATTAAGGCCAAAGGAATTCGGTCTGACTTCGAAATAGCGGGGAATTCGAATTAGCCGAGTTCGAAAT
>JANRMR010007235.1:0-15670 GCA_025434825.1 Bergia sp. 'catenularis' | reverse complement strand
GTACGTAGTCAAGAGTGAATGTGAAAATTTCAATTGTGTGCTATGTCTCGCTTCAATGTTGAACCAGTTTTCAGTTCAAGCCAATGTATCCTGAAGGAGTAAAATATCTTCCCCGTATCTGACGTCATAGCATCTCTCTTACTCCGCTGACCCTCTATTTCTGAGCCGTCGGTACAAAGCGGCGCATAACGCGTTTTAAACTCGAATTTCTTTAAAATACTGATTTCACACTTTTAAAGATTTTGTTTGAAAAAGGTTGATTTTAGGGTTCAGTTCCCCTTTAAGGAGCACAATCCTCCAAGGCCTAGCTGTGTCAGTTCCATTAAAGCATAGGAAACACCACTGTTCGAGATAAAAATAATGAATTGCACTAGAGTATTTCATTAAACACGAGTGGTATATATTTGTCATTTTCACTAAATGCAGGTGACATTTTTCGTTAATTTTTCAAAAACTGAAGTGGTGTTTCCTGATCCTCTTGATACCAGTTACAATATATAAAAATAATAACATTTTCGATGTTCCTGGTCATTTCCGAAAATTTTCTGAAGACTCGTGATGATTTTCAAAAATTTCACAATATTTTTCGAATATTTCAGATTTTCTTTTTAGGATTCCCAAACATATCCGAGCATTTCCGGAGGTATACAAAAAATAGTAACTTTTTCAAAGTTCCTGATCATTTCTGAAGATTTTCCGAAACTTCCGAAGATTTTACGAACGTTGTCTTAGACTCTTAAAAATTTTTTTTATCATTCAAAAACTTATAAAGTCCCCGGATGACAGTGCAGTGTCAATTTAGATTTTAATTGCACATGCGCTATTTATTATTACTTGAACTTCAAAGGAAACATAAAGTGATTTGAATTAGAGGATCTTTGAGATTTTTGGACGTCTCAAATTTGAAATGGAAAATGAAGTCCTGGCAATGAGTTTAAACTAGTTAAAATATCGGGAGCCAACACTGTTGACTTAGTTTGTGTCTTTAGTGTTTATAACATTCGCAGTGAAATAATATTATTTTTTATTTCTGAGTGCTTGAGTTGAACTGCAACAAGTATTGAGGTGTTTTGTCGCACCAAGATGTAACACATGCTTTCTTAGAAAAAACGGTGTTCTGTTCCAGTGGTCGTGGGTTTGAATCCCAACGGGGTCAGATAATTTTCCTCTTTCTCCGTATTAAACCTTGCTCTTTCGCTCTTGAGATAACACTCAAAAGAGTTTTACTTGTGGTTCTTACTTAGACTTCAGCTGATCATATTTCTATCTCTATATCTGTTTTCCCGTCCCGTTGGCCAAATCTTAAAATTTACCTCCCCTTATCGAAATAACCACAATCTCCCCCCTGGCAACAAGATTAAGTGAAAATACATTAACCCTGAATTTTGAACACATTTAAAAGACAGTATTGATACACAAATATAGAATAATAAAACAATTTTAAATTTTAAGTGTAGTTTAATATGTGACGTCATTATACAGTAATGTACAGGAGGGGAGGCAGAGGTGGGTTCAATCGGGTCCCCCCATATATTTTTCATATGGTTACAATAACTGTTGCCATGGCGACAGTGGTTTCACAATAAAATTCGCCATCTTGGATTTTTTTTTTTTTTTTTGCAAAACTGCAGCAAATTTTCTTGAAATAACTGAGTAAAAAGCATATATTTACAGTCTCAAAAAAGAAAATGATAAAGAATAAAATATAATAAAAACATATTTAAAAAACAAATTTTATCAAAAATATTCGTTTTCTTATTCTTAATCTAAATTTACATAATTAATTTTGCATATATTATAAGTCATCATGACGTCATCTAATTCACGTCAAAAGATGTGTTCATAATCGGACTACAGGTACTGCAAGTTTCATTTTGTTTTAAATCGAGTTTTAAGTCGGGGGGGGATCAATCGACCGATGCCATTGATGTTATAATACAACGCAAAAAGACGAAACTCGTATCTTCAAGCGACCATAAGGTTATGATAGTCTGTTGATTACATTGATATTGTTTGCTTGCATTGACTTCACAGACATATTTTTTTTAACCAGGGAAAATAAGTAATTTTGAGTTGCATACAGGCTGAAAAATTACAAAACGAGGAAAAATTTTGGAGAAGATTGGAATTCGTTGACGCGATGTGACCCGATGGGCATAACAAGGAATTACAGAAAAATGTATAAGGCCGTTAATGTTCAGTTGATGTGTAGCCAAAATTAAAGTTGCTTGTAAAACCAAATCTCCAATCAAACCTATCTGAGATTTTCATAAATCCACATTTAACTCATTTTAAAAATTTACCGGTTTTCCAAAATAAGTTAGTTTCCAAAAGTTTGTTGAATTTTGTCATCAGCTGCATGACGTGCTAGCTGGATATGCTATAGGTGCACGGTAATGAAATTCAAATATCAGTAATTTCGGATCAAGAATAGACACTAAACACAACTTCAAAGATTCATAGCCTTGCTTTTACTTTTATTTCGTGTCGTTGCATGCAAACCAAGAATAGGTTAAAAGCCATGTACGTCGATCGAAGAAGTTAACTGATGGGTAAATTTGTGTTTAAAACGTTTTAACATGTTTCAAATGCAATCTATCGATCAGAAGGTTAAACTGATATTGACCGAGTTGAATTTGATGAGCTAGAATAGACAAATAATATAAATATCTGCCGACAAAATGGATCGTATTTAAAAACCTAGTCATTTAAAGACGTGTAATAATACTCGACAAAAAAGTGGTTAAATAAAAATTTACCAACCTAGATTAATATTATTTTGCGGTTTTGCTGCTTCAATCTAAATTATCCTTAGCTATCAGTCAAAACGATCGCATTGGTTTATGGTTTACACTTTAATAGTAATACTAATAAGAAATGGAATAAAAATTGCTGCAAAATGTTATACTAAGGAAAAATATAATGCATTTGTTGGTGTAAGATGTAATGAAATTTGAAGCAAAATGCAATAACTGAAGTTTTTAACGCAAAATGCAAGAATGCAAAATTTCATAAAACTCTGAACATACTTCACAACAAAAATAGCCTGAACAAAAACTTTATTGGCTTGGATTTTTTTCACTTTTGTAATAAATTTTATTTTTCCTACATTCGTTTCATCCGGCAATTTCATTGTATTGCTTATTGCTTGATAGTCTACGAAGATACAATTTTAATTACAAGTTACGCTTCAACATAAACAAACATTATCATGAGAGTAAACAGCAATTATTCTTTCAATGATACACGGAGCCCAAAACGTAACAACAGATTGAAGCAGTTCGAATCTGTGTTTGATATAATGATAATTTTATTGTAGACATTGGCAAATCGTCTGAACGGAAAATTTCCAATTCGTCACACAGACAGTCTGGAGCAGGTGAATTGAAATTTAAAAACCTTCTATTTATGATTAAAACAGTTTGAGAGATTTGACATTTCGGTAATAGCAATTATCTCGATATTTTTAGCCAAAAAGTGTGAGCAGCTGGATAATTTAGTAAATATTGTTTCATCTAACCTCTTCATTTCCTCGCCGCCGTTGCTAAGCAAACTTCAGTTCATTTTTCAGTGGACTGTTTTGACCAAAGCTCATCGTCCTGCAAAAGTAGTGTTACAAATACTTTTTTATTCACTCTCAAGTTGCTCTTGATAGTTTTAAAAAGAGATCAATATACCAAATGTGCTGTATGATAAGTTTAATTTAACATGAGCCAGAACAAACTGTTCAATATGTCAACAAATGGATCAGTCAAGTTGGGGACTGGCGTATACGTAGTGAGAAGTGTTATGCTGACATCCTTTGAGGCTGGGGTTGGAATTGTTTTGTCTGTGACTGCATTGGTCGGTAATCTCCTTGTCTGTTTAGCCTTCTACAGAAACCCTTCTCTCCGTACAATCACTAACATATTCATACTCTCACTGGCTATCACTGATCTTCTTGTGGCTGCACTGATTATGCCACTCACAACAGCTTCGTCCATTGCAAATAAGGCGGTCGCTGGAGACTATGGCTGCAAGGTGTCGTCCTTCAGTGGTTATGTTCTTGTGGGAACTTCACTATTAACAGTAATGCTTCTCGCGGTCAACAGATATATTAGAGTGGTTAGACCTTCGATTTACCGTAAGGTTTACTCCAAGCAACGTTCAGCATTAATGGCCACCGGTGCTTGGATGACAACAATACTTATCGGCATTGTCGCTTATTCTGTTGCAGGAATTGGATTTCGGGTAAGTCCAAGGTGTTTACCAGTGTTCAAGAACAAAACTGCGTTCTTTTTATTTTATGCCATAAAGGGAATCTATATTTTATTGTCAAGCTTAGTCATAATTTTGTCCTACGTTGGGATATATCAAACAATCCATCGACACAACAACGCGGTTTTGCCATCGTCGCATGAAGGACCTTCTGCTTATGGCGTGGAGGAAGCAAAAACAACAAGACTGCTGACCGTTGTGTTGGTTGGTTTTTACATTTGTTGGATCCCCGTCTTTGCCACTAACACTTTGGAATTTTTTGACATAATGGCCAAAACGTATCGTATCTTTTACAACAATTTCCCTGCTTACTTTAGTAGTGCTATAAATCCAGTAATTTATGCAACGATGAATCGTTCATTTAAACTTGAATTTTTGAAAATAATTCGTGGACATTGAATTTATTCCAACAAAAGTAAGCATGTTGAAATTTTGAATAACTTATATTCCCCTACTTTTGTAGAGCTTGTGAAATGTATATTATATATATCCTTTATAGTACCTGTATAAGGCTTTCTGTTTGTTTTTGAAGCGTCATATGGATAACTGGGTAAGGGAGGGGGGAGTTGGTTGGGGTGGCTGTGACGTTTGTCTGTGAAACCAATAATTCGTACAATAAAATAAAACACATTTTTACACATAAACCATCGTTGTGTACTTGTGGTGCAATCTGAGGCAATCATATTGCAGTTTATTTCCACGAAGTTTCAATGCCAGTACTATTCACTGGGTCTCCAATACGTAGAACTATTTACGTTATCCTGTAAACTCTGAATAGTCCTTCTGACGCGCTGCAAAAACATTCATTTGATGATTAGTTGACTTGATTTCTCTTAAATATTATATACTATTTTGTTTTATTAATAGTTCTACAGTGTTAACAATATTTCGAATATCAAAACATCGATAAATATATGTAGTGTTTCTAAGGTGGGCGGGGGTCTTTAGAGAAACGTCCATATGACAGGCAAAATCGAAATGTGACGCTTTCCTAAGAGGGAGTATCCATTTGCAAGTATGCGAGTACATTGTTATTTTTTGCGAGCACAAGCATTTGAACACTAAATTATGAAAACTGGCGCTTTTCGAACAAGCGAGCATCCTTCAAAATTTTGCAAGTAATTCGAGCAGGAGTCTAATTTGGCAAGCAGCTTGGAATTTTTGTAGGAGAATTCAATAGCCCTTAAAGAACATCATTACACCATTACTTGCATTAACGTCCTCTTTACTAAAGTGTATTATGTAAATGTTGCAAAGTTGAGGTTGAAAACACTACAGAAATAAAGTAAGACCACAGTGTTGGCTCTCGATATTTTAACTTTAATGTTTAATTTTTAATTCATTGACGTGATTTTTCATCTAACTCAAAAACACCCTTTTTCCACTTATTTTTAGTTTAAGACGTCCAAAAAGCTTAAAGACTTTATAATCTAAATCATTTTATGTTTCCTTTGATGTTCAAGTTATCAGAAATACCATTGATGCTATGATTAATACTCGAATTTATGTGCATACAAGGTACTAGATGGCCTCTGAAGATAAGAAATGTGTTTTTTCCGCTTACTGGTGAGACAAACTTCGTAGAATTGTGCAGCCATGCAACATCTTTTTATTACATAGACACGAGTTTTTGCTGCATTACAGTCATATGATGTTATATTTAACAATTAGCGCACGAGCTAGCGTTTTCTGAGTACTACCGAGTTGACTATTACCCATTGAAAACAATAGTTAGTG
Organism: Bergia sp. 'catenularis'; assembly: GCA_025434825.1. Lineage (NCBI taxonomy): Eukaryota > Metazoa > Cnidaria > Anthozoa > Zoantharia > Parazoanthidae > Bergia > Bergia sp. 'catenularis'. The sequence continues at coordinate 9,676 of JANRMR010007235.1, read as the reverse complement.
TTCTAATTCCTTTGGTATAAACTTACCGTGGTTTATTGATGAAAACAACTTACACCCATGTATTTTTTAAACTAATTTACATTAAATTATTTTCGACAAACGTGAATTAATTGTCACTCGCGATTGCGAAAATGTATCGATGCAAATCGTTTGAACAAAAATCACAACAAGATCAGCCTGAACTATAGTGGCTTGGAAGTTTTTCACTTTTGTAACTTTATTTGTCATGCGTTCATTTCACCCTGAAATTTGTATGTAATGCTTACTGCTTGGTGGTCTGAGATGAAACTTTTAATTACAAGCTAGCAACGTTTCAACATAAACAGTCATTGTCACGAGAACCAAGAGCAATTTTATTTTTCAGTGATTCACGAGTTTAAAACAACAGAAATAGCTCGAGCCTGTGTTTGATTTCATGAGAATTCATTGTAGAGTTTGACAACTGACAAAATCGATTGAAAGGAAAATTTCCAATTTGACACGTAATCCAGAGCAGGTGGATTGATTCTGGTAAATGCAGTTACCTCGATTTTGAGGAAAATATGTTCAGCAGCTGGATATGATAAATACTTTAATCTATTTCATCGACTCTTCGCCGTTGGTAAATATATTTCAGTATATACTTTCCCCGTTAGCTTTAAAATATTAGTCTTTCAAGAGTGGTACTAGCAGATAGTTTTCAATCTTATGTTCATCAATAACCTTGACATTTTTTTAAAAGAGTATAAACTCATTTAACTTGTGCTGCTTGAGATTGCATTAAGCCATGAGCGAGAACGAACAGCTCATCAAGATTACGACGAACCATTCGGTCATATCTGAAGATGACGTATCTGGAAGGATTATCCGCACAATTTTTGAGTCGGGAATTGGAATTATTTTAGATGTAACTGCACTGATTGGAAACTTCCTTGTCTGTTTAGCCTTCTACAGAAACCCTTCCCTCCGTACCGTCACTAACATCTTCATAGTCTCACTGGCCATTAACGATCTTCTCGTGGCTGCATTGATAATTCCACTCACAACTGCTTCGTCCGTTGCAAATAAGTGGGTCGCTGGAGACTACGGTTGCAAGATATCGTCCTTCAGTGGTTATGTTCTTGTTGGAACTTCGCTATTAACAGTAATGCTTCTCGCGGTCAATAGATATATTAGAGTGGTTAGACCTTCGATGTACCGTAAGATTTACTCCAAGCAACGTTCAGCAATAATGGCCACCGGTGCTTGGATGATAACCATTCTTATCGGTATTGCTGCTTATTCTGTTGCAGGGATTGGATTTCGGGTAAGTCCAAGGTGTTTACCAGTGTTCAAGAACAAAATTGCATCATTCCTATTTAATGCCATTAAAGGGGTGTATCTTCTACTTTCAAGCTTAGTCGTTATTCTGTGCTATATTGAGATATACCAAAGAATCCACCGACACAACAACGCAGTTTTCCATTCGTCGCATGAAGGAGCATCTGCTTATGGCGTGGAAGAAGCAAAAACAACAAGACTACTGACCGTTGTGTTGGTTGGTTTTTACATTTGTTGGATTCCTGTCATTATCACTAGCATTTTGGAAATTTTTAACATAATTGGGAAAGAATACCACATCTTTTATAACAATTTTCCTGCTTACTTTAGTAGTGCTATAAATCCAATAATCTATGCAACGATGAATCGTTCATTCAAACTTGAATGTTTGAAAATAATTCGAGGATATTGAATTTATTTCAGCAAAATCATGTACAAGCATTTTGAATCAGCAAATGTTTATAATTCTCTCCTTTCCAAAAGCTTGCAAATATTTTCTTTACGAAAAACGATTTCTTTGCGTCTGTATTCTTCGGTTGCAATCAATCCCTGGAGATTCAGGGAACAAAGACGTAGCGGCCATGTCGGTTGATCATACAATAGAAGCTAGAGGGGGGTGTTGTATTTAAACACCTCAGTCCTCTAATGCTTTTTCAGGTTAAAGCAACAAATATACCGGCACTTATATCAATCACAAATATGAGCTTGCCGTTTTCTAGGGAATACCAGTTGTTTACATGATTTGGACACGAGTTGCTTACGTTCTCTTTCGAGCTATAACTTAAAAACATGGCTTAAAATTGTGAAACAACAGGTTCCCGCTCTGTCATCTGTGGCTGATGTAAATATATATATATATATACACACACACACACACAACACTGTTTTCGACAATAGAAGAGCTCAGGAAAGTTTTTATCAAATGAAAATTGTTTAAATTTGAAAAAAATGAAGATTTATTCCATCCTTTGCTGTGACGATAATTAGTGTTTTGTACATTTGAGAAAATAAACTTGTGTATACCAAATTAAGGAGTCGATTTGGGGTAGGGGCCGAAGGAGCCCGGGTTCCCCTTTTCGTAGGCAATTCTGCACACATTTTATTCGAAAAACAGTAAAAAATATCTCTTCTGAAGCATAAGGTACATCCTTCGCCTCCTTCTCTTCTTTCCAGAATTTTGGGTTTCGTCCTCTTTTCAAAAATCTTTGGATCCACCCGTAAAACTCTTATTAGGGACGGACCATTTGATCTTGTGGGGATGGGGGGGGGAGGTGGTGGAAGAAGTATTTCTGCGCAAATTGTTTTTCTCTGTCAATCTCCGAGCACAAATTTTTATTTCGTTTTTCCTGTACAATCTCTTTAAACCTTTTTATCACTTAAATATAGATAAAATACCAGGATTTCTCTATTTCTAAAAAGCTATACGCGCGCAGTGAAGATATCGTTGTTCTCTTCACGTGTGAAGATATCAAATTAAATTACAATGGTTAAGTACTTATCATCCAATCAGCGCTCGTAGATTTCGCGCCCTTTTTTAATCTCGCTGCGGCCGCTCGCTCCTTTCGCTTCTTTCTGTTCCCTGTTGTCATGGGGGAGTTGGACGAAAATATTACCGAGACTACTCGTGATTACGATTTTTCTGTTGTTTGCCTTCCTCTATATTCTGAAAAACCTCAACTGTCGAAAGAAATTAAAAATTTAAGATTCCTTGCTGTCAGTGAAAGCAAGAACTCGGTGAAATTATTTCAGTTCGGCTTTCTGATCGCTAGATTGTATTTGGAACATAGAAGGATTTCAACATAACTTTTGTAAATAATTAACTGCATCGTACCTGGTATTTTATCTATATTAATGTAATAAACAGAACATTACATGGCCGCTTGGAGATACTAATTTTATCTTCTCGTTTTGAAAACATGTCTCACTCGTTCGCTTCGCTCAGTCGTGAGAGATATTGTCAACACTCGAAGATAAAATTCGTATCTCCGCGCGTCCATGTAATATCCTCTATATATCCTACCCTGTTATTTTCTCTTCTTCCGTTAAATTTTGGATATGGCATTAAAACATTAAAATAGGCCGCGCGGTACGTTGGTGAATGGGCCTCTTACACGCGGCCTGGGGCGAGGTATGAAAAGAAAATGGCTACTCGAGTTGTGAGGGTAAGTTTACTTCAAAACAAACCCAGAACATCCAATCGCGGCTTGCAGATAAAGTTTATATGGGAAATAGGATATTGTGAACCCAAATCAACTCACATCAACAAAGATTTGAATTATTTTGTGTCATTCAAACATCTCATAGTCCAGTACCTGCACTCTCCCTACCCCCGCCCTATATAGGGGCTGGACCCGGCAAGGGAAGAGACAGTCCAGGATCACTTGCCTGCGCATGCGTCAGGTTTAGCCAATTACAGTAAATTTTCGCCCAGTCTTTTTGAATGTGTAATACGGTCCCGCCCGCGAGAGGTTAGATTATGGAAGTTTCGAAGTTTCCCGCGCAGAAGAGATAATGGAAACACCAAAGAAATCAGTGAAAACAGTAAATTGCACTTTCTAAAAGAATAATCAACTGCTCTCAGAAACTCTCCATCATACAAGACTGAAGAATCCACCATTTTCAAACGAGGACTGTTCTTTCCCAAATTTGGCAAATGCTACCTAATATGGTCATTATATAAGAGTTTATATAATTTCCTGACGCATACGCAGGCAAGTGATCCTGGACTCTCTCTTCCCTCGCCGGGCCCAGCCCCTATATAGGGCGGGGGTAGGGAGAGTGCAAGTACTGGACTAAACATCTCAGTGATACTCATAACCAACGTCTACCCCCGCCCTTGGTCTCAACAGTACTATTTTGGTCATACCAGCTCGAATGAAAACAAAATACAATGGCTATTTTCTTTCGATCGACAAGCAATAACCCAGCAACACTAGCATGACTTCCCACCCAGTGCTTTGGGTGGTTAACAGTGCAGCGTGTGGGTCTGGGAATTATTTCTAGATATTCAAAAATAAAATGGCGGTGATCGACAGTAGACAACATTTTTGATGGTAGGCGTATTATTTTATTGTTAGATGTCCATATATGGACATTGTTGCCCGTGGTTATTGGTTTTCAAATCCAATATTTTCTACTGCTCATAGTCCGACACAGGAAACAATACTTGAGATATTGACCACACTGACGTGAAACATTGAAAACAAAGTCAAAAATAACGTGCGAGTAAAATCAGACCCCTATATTAATAAATTCTATATTTTCTTTTCTATTTTTGGGTAAGGCTCTTGAATAGAATGATTTTGTGAACATAAAGGCAAGAGTCCGTATTTAAATAAAGTTATAACATAGCTGATAAATTCGCGCAACCTCCTTGTATGGCGTGAACGTGCAACTAAATCCGAACATACGCACGACCGTGCACTAAATTTGATGGCCTCAGCAAGTGTTAGCGCTTGCGCTACGGAACTTTTCACAGTCGCAAATTTTCCTCGAGAAATGGTGGAAAACACTGAAACAGATATTTAGGAGATTTGTGCATTCAATCGTTTGTTTTCCATGCAAAAGACCGGAAATTCACGGCATGTACTTCAAAGGAAACAACCGTAACATGTTTTGGTTTGCTTCTGATGTGCAAAACGATAGAAAGTTATTTAAAATTAACTGAATGACTCTCAAATGCAATGCTTTTGCGCTAATTGTTGCGAATTTGTCAACAATGTTATAAAAGAAATGGTCCATGTTTTAGCTGTGCATCAATCGAGTTATGGATGCACGCGGGAAGTTTTGAGAGCACTCGAGAAGCTAGAGAAGCACTGGGCTGCGCCTCGTGCTTCTCATTACGCTTTCTCTCGTCCTCTCAAAACTCCCGCGTGCGTCCATAACTCGATAGACTCACGCTAAGCATGAACCATTTCTTAAATTTGGTACACCAACATGGCCGCTTTCATTTCCTGACACACGTCCTTTGACTTCATTATGGTACATAACGTGTATCCGTTTATCTATGGAGCAAAATCTGATGATTCCTGCCAAATAGATTTTCGCAGTTTATAGCAATAAAAAAGTCACACAAATGCTGTGGCAACTTAAAACCCAATTGAAATTAAAACAATAAAAGCTTTCAGTGGAGCAGTACAGTTGCAACTGGGGCGTTAAATATAATCTGAAAGAGCTGGACGACGTAAAATTTCATCTCATCGATGTCATTTTATTCGTTTTTCCAGTTTCGGTTTTCGTCGGCATGGCGGCACTTCTGTGGAGAGAACATGCAGAGATTCCTTTGACAGTCAGTGGGGTACTCTTGCGCATGCGTACTACCCAAGGGATGGCCGTCTCCATTTTGATGAGTCAGAACACTGGACGGTCAATACAAGACGTGGCTGCAACCTGCTGTGGGTGGCTGTCCACAAGATCGGACACTCTCTAGGATTGAAGCACTCCAACGTGCGTGGTACCATCATGTGGCCCACGTACTCGGGCTATAACCCAAATTTGAGGCTGCATTCAGACGATATCAGAGGAATACAGTCACTTTACGGTAAAGGTAAGAATCAACATTTTGTTGCGAAAAACCCATTAGGATGTTTTCCTTTAATATCGATAACATATCGGAAGGATACTGCTAAATCAATTTCCACAACTCCGAACAGTTTTAGGTGGTTCCAGCACACTTAGTCAATGATACTGTTCAACTGCTTCTAAGCCGAGTAGCTGTTAGGTAATCTCTCTAATGGACACGAAGCTGTTCACAACTCGAATATGCAAAACATTATAGAATGCAGCAGTGGTAAAACTTATCGATCGCGTTGGAAACTTTTAATATATAGCAGTAAGGTTGTTTCCCACTTCATATTCCTATCTCCTAAATCCCTCCTTGATTATAAGTGTACCCCTGAGTTATAAGCCCACTTATATAAAATAGCAAAAATAGATCAGTTGTAACCTCCTCCCCCGAATAAAAGCCCACTCTTTTCTCACATCGTCCTTATAAAATAAGTTTTGACCTATCTGCATTAGTCTATTACGCGAATTCCACACTAATATATAAACACCTTAAGAGCATAAATAAGCATATCTCTTGTAAACGTAATTCCCCGTAAGTATTAAACACAAACTGTTTGAAATGCGTTAATCTTTTGCAATCTGTACCAAACCGCTTGTGTACGTACTTCCACAAAAGCCGTTGTATTCATGACTAGAATGAGTCACTGAGTCAAATTTCAAAACTTCACTTTTGTTTTCAATTCTGTGATTCAGACAACAATGTAAGAAAAGACATGAACACTACCCTTAACCAAACCCTAATTCTAGCCCTAGCGCTAATCCTAGTCCCAATCCTAATCCAAACCCTTTATTTTTATCTACTCATCAACTCTAAACTGCTGACTGATTACTCAAACAGCGACCCTCATTTTCTTGTGCTTCCGAAACACCGCCAATTAGTAAATAGATCTATCGTATGTACTATCTTTGGTGTTGTTTGAAGAACTATTCAACATCTCGGCAACAAACTACAAAATCATATTTGCAAATCATTTTTGGTTAAAAAATATCACAAACGATCTGTTCTTGCTTTGATTATTAACCTTTATTTAGCAAACATTTAAATAATAGAAATGTCGAGTTTTCCCTTACAAAGAAATACGAGGTAGTACCTGAAGTTAGGAGTTTCTAAAAATTTATTTTACACATCGTGATGTGTAAAAACTCAGTGAGAATACTTCCTACGAACTAGTCTTTCCAAAGTTTCTCAAATGTTTTTTTATCTGCACTTTTTACTTTGTGTCATGACTCTAAGATGAAACCTTCACTGACATTTTAATGATGTGGCTGCTCAAAACAAGTTAGGTAATCAGAAACATAAAAACAGGGGGAAAAAATACTTTTTATGACAGCTAAACGAAAATACGAAAAGTTCAAAACTCTATAATTGAAGTCAAAAAAGATAATATATGACGTATATAAGGGCAAATGATATAAAATTATCAGCAACACATTCAATCTTGTGCTCTTTGGCCCTTTCAATGTTGACACGCATTTTTTAGTGACTGTAGCTCCTTGATAACCTTGGTAATGCAGCAACGCGATGTCTATATCCAACAGGTGGAGGAGGAGGAGGTGGAGGAGGAGGAGGTGGAGGTGGAGGTGGTGGTGGAGGTAAGAAACTACGATAGAGAAACAATTGATTATTGTCATCACTGGCGTGCACATGAAACCACAAAACAATAAGTAATGGCTTCAATTATATCTTTCTAAACTTGCACATCCGTCAAATGTCATTTTTGGTGCCGAGAACTATTAAGCTTGTAAGTCTTGAAGCAAGCTCAGTTATTTGTCCTGATTCCCAATACACTTACTTTTATGTTACTCAACCCTTCAACATGAAAAACACTCTAAATGAACTCCATAACGTAATTAAGACACTATCAGTTGTTTATGAACTGGAATGAAAATCTGCCAACATTTAAAATAGACACACAAAAAACGAAGATAGGTACTAAATATTCATTTGAAGTTCAGTTTGACAGCGTTTATCTTTAATTTATTTCTTATTTGATTTGAGAGATTGTTGTTTCCCACGAACGAGACTGGTGCACATTTTTCGTGTTGCCACTTATGGTAAATTATGATTTGAAATCACGTAACTCTTTAAGTATTTGCTTATTTTGCTGTAGATTTCAAAATTGCAGACAGTAAATTTAACAAAAAATCCCTCGATGAAGATGAAGAACCTCTAATTTGCACTTAAAACTTGTAATGCAACGCAACGGAATGCAATTCAGTTCAATTCAATGCAACGCAATGCAATTCAATTCAATGCAACGCAATGCAATGCAATGCAATAGAATCAGCGTTGCGGCTACTTTGTTTTTCATGGAAGTCGTATTCTGAGTGTTTTGGAGCAAACAAATGATTCTGAAACGAAGGAGAACCGCCAAATTGCTGCTCTTTTCAACATGTTCAAATAGATCTTCACGTCTAAGCCAAAACTTAGCCTCTATCTTGAAAACTATTATAAAGATTTTCTGAGTGCAGTTCTCACGACTTCAGTTGACTGTAAGAATGAAATCTCTACTGTTTTCCATAAAACTCTTTTTAATTGTCTGTATTGCTTTTGTTGCAGGTTTTTGCAGAGACAGGGATATCACTTGTGTGTTAAAGTTTTGGATGTGTGGGTTTCACGGGGGTGTGCGGAGGGATTGCCCCAAGACTTGCAATCAGTGTTGATCAAGACTTATGAAATTTACCCGTAATCTTAAATTATTCTGAAACTTTCCTGTTAAAAATCTCCAGTATTTAACTTTAACTTTACAGTACGCATTTAAATTATATTAAGAAAGTAGAGCTTTTATCCGTTCATTTGTTTGCATTGGCTATCTTGAAACTTAAAAGAATGTCACTAGAAGAACAAATAAAAACAGTGCACCAAACGTAACCAGGAATTTGGTTTGTTGGCTTTTTTAAGGGGTTTTTGGTCAACCAGAATGCCTTGCGCTTAGGTCGACCAGTTCAAATTATATGAAAAGTCTTGACAATAAAGGTCTAAAGTATACAATTGTTTAAGAATATGCGTAATCCTGAGTGTCTGATGACGCTGTGGTTGAGTGGTTAGCGTGTCTGACTCGTAACCTGAAGGTCGTGAGTTCAAATCCCCGGCCTGACCACTGTGTTTTGTCCTTGATAAAGGCACTTTACCCAAACTGCTCCAGTCGACTCAGCTGTGTAAATGAGTACCAGATTCTGCGATGAATTAGTGTACTTGTCCAGGGGGAGTCGCAGATTCTCATCCGCTTAACACTACGGAAACCGGAGATGAGCGCCAGCCTTATGAGCCACTTGGCTCGAGAAAGGATTTAGCTTTTTAGCTGAGTGTCTGAACCATTTTATGGCCTCGATTTTGATTCAAGCAATTTTTCATGACTCTTCATTTTTCTATATAAAATATTTACGATAACGGGAAGATTCATACTTGCGTACTACACATGCATTTAATTCTTAAATTAGATTCTCTGCAAGTTCAATGCCACGTTTGAACAGGGCGTTTTTAAGGGGGAAATATAACTTTTGATGCAATATGTCATGCAACAATGTATATTCATTTAAATTGATCAAAGTAAAAGTGTAATATACATAAAAGCACTGTCAGTTTGTTAATTTGCAAGAGGATGCTGTAAAAACGTCACAAAATTCTTTAATTGTCTAATTTTTCACTAGGGTGAAACTGAAATTGGATCTCAAAGTATGCTAAAAATATCGCGTGCACATTATTTCAGTGTCTGAAATTGGACTGCGGTAACACGATTGTCTGATTATCCAATCCTTTATATTTCTTCCTTGTTACCTTTTTTGATTACCCTCGAACGTGGAATTCCCC
>JANRMR010007124.1:0-15672 GCA_025434825.1 Bergia sp. 'catenularis' | reverse complement strand
CCCCCCCCCCCCCCCCCCCCCCCCCCCCCCCCCCCCCCCCCCCCCCCCCCAGCGGTGCACCTTTAAATACCATTCCTAACTAAGCCACTAGAACCAGCCATAAATCTATGACCTGAATGTCTAAAATAAAAAATACATATATTTATCGATACGCGTTTTATCTCTATACAGACCAGTACAACGCCTTTATTGCACTCTATAACGTAACTTAAACTCAATGCACAATTCGGTTGATTTTGGCCTATAAAAATCTTGTTTCAAATACTTGTAAATATATATTACATAAATGCTACTGTAAGATAAAAGCAGTTTACACAATCCTATACGTTTATCACACTAATTAGCGATGCATACAAAGATGTTGAATGAACTGAAAAAATTACATCAAAATTGAAAACGCGTTTAAAATTCAGTGTGAACTTTGAAAGGGATGATAATTTTAAAAAACTAAACAAAATAATTTTGTTTCAATCGAGTTTAACCAGTTTGTCTGTATGTGTACACATATATATTAGCTTTAACTTTTAACACTTTGGCTACTTGAAGCCGGGACTCGAAGATAATTTAACAATTTTTGGTTTTTTAGTTCTTTACATGTGTGATTGTGACACAGTAGCAGTATTCATATGCATATAGGGTGGCGATATATAAGCACAGTCGGCAGTGTTTCTGTTATACGGAGGGGGCGCTGGAGCCGGCATAAAGACTGGGCCCGAACTGTTAGTAATAACTGAAGGCTGGTAACTAGACTGTGTTTGACGCGAGGGGCCCGGGGCGTTCCACATCAAGCAGTTAGGGTTGCTATTTGATCCCTGAATTGGAAACTGAGGGGCTGGTGGAGGAGATGTCCTTTTTACAATGGGCGCTTGCTCTTTCGTTGGTAACTGGATTGGTTTCTTTTCAGGAGCTTGCTGTTTGTTCTCTACTGTTTTGCTTTGCTGCCGACATTTTGCCCGTCTGTTTTTGAACCACACCTGTAAATTTGACAACAAAAAAATATGTTTTTAAAATCACTTGACAACGTTGAAGTCTTTTTTATTTTTCAAAATTTTAATTGCAACACTCATCATTCATTTTGTATCTCTTAATTAATATAACTTTAGATTGAGAGCCCAGAATTTATTAGTTCTATCACTGTCAAGATAACCGTCATAAAATAAGATCCCGTGTATTGTATTACATTGTACTGCGTTGCATTGCAATTTATTCTGATGTAATTTGTGTTGTGTTGTATGTGCTGTGTGGCGTTGTGTCATGTCGTGCCATGTCATGTTGTGTCGTGCCGTGTCATGATGTGTTCTGTCATGTTGTCTTGTGTCGTCTTGTGTTGTGTTGTGTTGTACGTCTCGTGTCGTGTCGTGTCGTGTTGTGTTGTGTTGTGTCGTGTCGTGTCGTAATGTGTTGTGTTTTGTTGTGAAGCGACGTGACCATTCATATGGCAAGAGCAGGGATAGTGATAAGCGTTCCACCAGAAATCAACAACATTTTAGTTTTACCGTTTATTGGTACTTCTCAACGATTAAAATTTTATTTTATTTTAGATTAACATTGGAAAGAGCCTGCATTATTTTTCAAAACTGACAAAGCAAAGCTAGACAGTTTAGTTAAGCTGATTTTAATCTATGATTATGCACTCTACCTCTCTAAGAATTTCGGTATCTGTTCAAAGTTTTGCAAACTCTAACACAAAATGCTTGTCGTAGGAATTTCACAGATATATGCATACAGTAGGGCTAAAATGTTTCAGCTCAATCAAGTAAAATAATGAACTGAAATTAATCATATAAATTCATGTACATGACACGTATGATAACAAACATAAGTAATCCATCCACACTCGATCTCTTGTGCAACCTTCACGCTCAATCGATGTTTGTCTGCCGCCAGGAAGTAATCAACTTATTTAATGTTCTCTTTTAGTGTCAAGTAAAAGTTTATAGTATCGATTTACCTCCCAGGACAGATAAATTGATTTAACAAAACAGTATTGTGTACCATTAACTTTTTTCATTCAGAAACTGCAATTCGGCACTGGGTAATGCTATATAGTTTGATAGAAAAAGTTCTGGTACTAATCTGTTCCGCAGCAATCATAACTTTGATATAAACAATAAACGTTTGCTTTTAGTGAAACCATGAAGTATATACTGCCTTACTGGTTCAGCCGAAAATTCCTGTATAGCTGGAATTGAAATCACAGGGTCAAAATGTTTTGTTTCCAGAGCAATTAAAAACCAGGTTACGTTTACGAGATATCAGCCCTAGACAATTTGCTTTGTTCGGTCTAAACTCGGTAATGATGATACCAAAGTACTGCACTCTTAAGCCAGATGGGCCGGTTGCTTCGTAGGAACAAACAAACAAACAACTAACCTCCTTCTAATGTACTATGTGGTTGGTATACACAATGAATGTACGCGATTACTGGACAGAAAATATAGCCCAATTTATATTTCGTTCTTACTTGATCAACTTCTCTTAGTTTGTTGCAAAATCTACACTCAACTTTCGGTACATGGAAAGCGCTGAAGTTTGCGTGAAACAGTAAAAACGCAACTGGTATACAACTGCATGAATATTAAATCCCTTGGTGCGATCCCGTGCATTGGCAAGACTTCCAGCTGCTGTATCTTGTAGAGTTGTCTGTCTGTTATGCACGAAATTGCACAGCGGGCACTCCAAAGACCAACACAGATCATCTTATACCAAAACAAATCAACAAACATTAATTTAGAAAACAAACTCTCGCGCAAGTGATTTTTGCGAGCCCGTATTGAGTCATTTTCAGCATATCTCTGAAGGACAAGCTATAAAAATAGAATCTGTTGTCAGAATTACGGATGAAATTCTATGCAGGTCTTACATTCCATCACCCTTTAATTTCTTTACCCCACCAAGTGGACTGAAACGGAGACTGGAGGGGAAACTTGACACTACCCCTAAACAATTACCCTTGTACAAATGCCTTAGAACTTGTTCTGCCGAGCCCTTAAATACTAAATTCTCATTCATTAAAGTCCCAAGAAATATTAAGCTCTTCGTTTTTATTTCTTCGATTCTTGAAACAAACCTTTCCATTCTTCACTAATAATTCACAGAATGAATTGTCAACCTGATACTGTGGTCTTCATCAATCGGTTCAAAAGGTGGGACTGATCTTCTGGTTAAACAGCAAAGCTCTCTTTCTATCACGAGACCATTAAAACAATCTATACTAATTGTATCATTCAAATTTATTTTCAATTGCGTCCCATTTTTATTTAGTTATTTATTTTTATTTCTAAAACGTTTATTCACAACGCAAATCGATTATAGTATCGACGTTTTTAAATAATACGATCGTTTTCTTATGTTCTCGTTATCTCTTTAACGAAGCTTATGTGACAATTCTTTCTAATGTAACCGAGCCAACTAAGAAATAATCCACCATGACAAGTGAAGATATGTTATCTTTCTATATATTTAACAGCACAGAAGAGCGATTCTAATCTTCCATAATTCTTTCCTGTTCATGCAATCGCTTAAACCATGTAAGGTCAGAGAAGAGACCTTAAACCGGCACATTTGTGTGTTTAAATAACACATTAATTGAATCTTAATTTACTTATTGGTCAACCAACAAAACAAAAACACCACCCCTAGTTTTTAGTCCTTTATCCACATAAGGAAGACGGGATTTTACATTACAAGCAATACTTTCAATTTCATGTGCTGAAAACTAAATGTTACCAGTGATTGCTAGCAAAGGTTCAATTTGGTACGAAGAGATCTTCACGGGAGCCACGTTAATGATCGATTTGGTCAACTGTTTCATGTTTAGTATGTTTGTTGTTTCCGCATCGCAAATGCAAACACATAATTCACTTAAAGCAAAACTTTGAAGTTGAAATATTTGGCTTTAAGAGTAGCAGGACAGCTTTATGTAAGAAAGTAATAAACTGGTATTTCAAGGCTGCAAAAAGCAAAATATTTTCGCAGACCCATGTGCATTTGAAGTTCTAATTTTAAATATAATATGGAAACAACTGCAACGCCCTCTAAACTATGACTTTGCGATACTAACTAAGATGTCTCACAATTAATCACTTGTGTTTCCATTGAAAAATCAGAGGCATTCTCAGTAGCTAGAAAACTTTTGCTACTGATAGATTATCGGCTGTTTCATTTTCACACCTGACATGTATTTTTGCGAGAACAAGATAGGAGTTTATCCAGGACCTAACTTTTAATCAAAGTTCGTTGTTGCACTTAAATTATTCAGTCAACTGTGCCTAAACTGTTCTTAAATATTTCTTTATTTCTTATTCTGAAACTACTATATATGACAGATTACTGGATCAGAGTGGGAACGAAACTTACCAAGTCAAATTATAAATCAACAGGTACTGGAATTCAACAAAAGTTTAAATTGGCAAAATGATGCTGACTAAAATACTCGAATTAATATTTGTACAAAAGCCTACTACAACTTCAGTCACGAATATCATTATTTTATTTCAAAATGTCTCATGCAGTGTTCTAAGTAGGTTATTAATATAATAACAGTTAATTAAATAACTAAATATTTGTATTATAAAAAGGAAAGCGAGAACACAATCTTTACCCGCTGCATGCGCATAAAAATGGTTTTCACTCAAAATAGACAACAATAACAGCATTTTTAAAGAGACTTTCCCTGATATTTCCATTTACATTGGTTAAATAACTTCAGTTTCATTCGAGGCTATCAACTCAAACAATATGGTTTCATAATAAGGTTTACCTTAAGTCTTAAAACGGCCTAAATATTAGTCGTAAAACGGAAAAATTAAAACTTTTCAGCCGTAGCAACTGTAGCTGTATGAACTGGTACCGTAAAATAACATAAATTTAACCGTAAACCGTAAAACTCCTGGGTTTCTATTAAGCTTTAGATGTAAAACGAACCTCCCCCAATATGACCCTTAAACTGAATAGGTTCACAGTATTTTTGCAATGGACTGTTTCTCTACTTAAGACTTATAAAACATCAAGTCTTCACTTCCATGTTCACTGGATCTTTTCACTCGATTATAAAACAACTTTAATGTAAAATATATGCAGACGTTTGTTGGCAGAATACTAAGAAAAACTTCTCTTCATAATACTTGTAAAAAATGTAACATTTGTCTTGTTGCGGCAAACGATTTCTTTCTTGTCTTTGCATATACTCAGCTTTGAAAGCCAGAAACACATTATATTATAGTTGCTTTAATGCTCCAGTACGATTTCAATTAAAAAGTAAATTTGAAGTCACAATTATAAAATAAAAAAACCTGCTTAAAAACGTAAAATCCGTAAAGTATTTATTTCTTAAGAAGCCCTTTGACAAACCGGCAATTTGGCGCCAACGAAGAGCTGTTTTCACCGTCTTCATTCTGAAATGTGACAGACGATACGAAGTTCAAACATAAGCTTCGGGGCCCTCAGTCCTCCTTCAAGAAGTTATTGCAGTGTTTATTGTTGTTTTGTTCTTTTTCCCTTATCACAGCTTAATGGTTAATATACTGTTGTGATTTACTTTACATTAATGCTAAGCACGGCTAAAGGAAATGCTATTCAGTGAGATAACTTGCCACAGTTTATTTTATAAAATAAATGCAAAGTGCTGTAAAGTACTGACACTGTTTTCAAGTGTACAGTTTATTTTCAGCTGCCTTTCAATACCATTTTAATTCAGCTCAAACTTTTAATTCGGCACAATTCTGAACTTCAGTCAATGCATTAACATCATCCGCATACCTCAAGAAAGTTCAAGTTCAAGAAAGATAAACTCAGTAATAATACTGATGGTGTTCATAAGTGGGAACTACGAAAATTCAAATTCAGCTCATCAAAGGAACTTTGCAGCTACAAATCTTTTATGGTATGTAAATTTTTAGCAAAATCATTGATTTACAAGTAATTACTTCGTACTTGCGTCATTGCTTCAAAAATATAAAATATATCGACAAACTGAACTGCTTAAGTTCACTGACGAAGGCAAACTTCAATATTCCAGTCATTTTTGACAGTGCTTTTGTTAACTGTGTCAGTAGTTGGCACACATTTTCGAAGGCAAGATATAAACTGTTTTTATTTTGAACTGTCTCAGTCCTTAGCAGATCTCAGACTTGAAAAAATCCAAGGTGCATGATAGGTTCATGATGGTCATACAGGTTTTATATCATTACGAAATACAAACTAGTTTGTCTTTTGTTAAACTGTTTAAGAAGCATTTCGTTTTTCTAGTTGGTTTAGCCGCTGCAGTGAATAACAGAAGATGACAATTCAAATGATAACTTGCAAAAACGAAAAGAAAGATAAGAACAATTAACAAGAAAAAGAAGAAGAAGAAGAAATTAAAGGAAGACGAAAAATGCAACAACAACAACAACAGCAAGATAAAACACCAAAACAAGAACAAGAAGCAGAGTACATTTTAGTTAACAGCCTTTTATCGAATGAAAGTATTGCTCGGTAGGATATATAACAATGAGAAAAGTTATGAGGCAAAATAAATGTCCAGAACACATTTCACGTTAAGTAATAAATTAAGTAAAAAGTAAGGCAAAAGCTGAACGTGTAGTATGGTGATTTAGACGTAGAGGTATGTGACTCAGTTTAAACAAAACCTGGAAAACAAACAGACTGTATGAGGAGGCGTGGAAGGATTAGCATGGTCAGTTATCTCTTGCCTCCACCACAAAACCCACAAACAAGCAAGTTTTAATTTGGTTATGATAGTAGCACCTGTAGCCATTATCAGTCAGATAAGCCAAGTTTAACTTAGCCAGACAATCTGACTAGCGTAGACGCGCTTTACACTACTGGGATCATAGGACGATGTACAGCACAGAAATTAAAAAGAACATCACCTATGTTTTCAATTGTAAGACTCCATGAAAACATCTTATTTAAGTGTTTATGAACAAAGGAATAAAAAATGTAATGAAGACATAATGAAGGAATATCACATTTGCTTTCGCATTAGTTTTCAGCTTATCCGAGCGTGCATAGATTTAGTTTTCCTCGAGCGAAGAACTTATTTTTTGTTTTTGGAATGAGGGAGTCATTCCTTCTGTGTTCGGCTTATGTTTATTAGTGTGTTGAGTCATTTAGTATTTAAGTACAGAAGAACTCCAAACAGCTGTATTAGTTTCCTCTAAAATATCCAACAATTGTAATTAGTGAATTACATATTTTCTCCTGGTCTCCAGATGATTTTGCTTTTATTCGGTACCACAAAAACAGGTTCACCATGATGATGAATTTAACATACTTTAATAAACAACATTCGATTTTAAAAAAAGAGTATGGTTATTTTGTTGTTGTGTTCGTGATGTTCTGGAATATATGTTCTACCAAGTTACGAACAAAACTGCAATTTCCAGCTGTGTTTGGAAGCGAACTGCTGCTTTGGGATGACTAGCATTTCCTGATAGTATTTCCTTGACTCCATTAACAAAAACTTACGAAATCCAGACCTCTTTTCACTTTCATTTTCTCTGTTTACTATCAAGCCAAAAATATCCCCTAAATACTGGCCTCATTTTCTATATCTGTTTTTCGTATTTTCAACTAGTACTCAAAAATGACAATCCAAATATATGTTCAGATGAATATAGCAGTGTGGAAATTTATGTTATTCTACCCTACGTAGTGTGATGCTGAAGAATAACAGTAAGCCAAAATTAAACATTAGCAAGTGGGTGGATATCGTCACCATATCATTCAACAGAAGGTCATTCTTTTCTCACTTAAGGCCGGCTGCAAAAGCAAGCTACATTTACAACGTACTTTTGGAGAGTCTTTCCATAGCCAGAGCATTGCCCCTTGCTTCGAGTCGTTTACAGCATTCTTCCCCATGTGGGCCGTTTTGTTTTGATTAGCAGAATAATTTAATGCAGTGTTCGCTATTATCATTCCATAGTTTACCTGAATCTTCACATCAGCTCTTCACGAAGAGGTATTTGTTAAAACGAGTCTTCACGTCAAAAATGTGCGTGCCGAATAAAACGATCGAACAAAAGTTCTGTTTCATATCGCTTTTCTATGTTTGGCAGACATCCCATTGGCGTTTCACAAGATAAAGTTTCTAAAATTTCATACCTGTACTCTAGATTCTGGAAGATTAATTTTTAACGCAACTTCTTCCCTCATAAAGATGTCTGGATATTTAGTTTTAGCAAACAGCTCGTCTAGCACTTCAAGTTGAGCTTTTGTAAATGTTGTTCTCTCTCTTCTCTGTTTTCGAGCCGGATGAGCTGTGAAAGGCAAAACAGAACGTGTTAGATTTCAAACCTATTAAATCTTTATCCGAGCTTCTTGGAGTTACATGAGCCAAGCAATAGCAGTGAAATAAAAATTATATCTACTGTGGTAGCAGGTATAACATTGGATTTAGTTAAAATCTACCTCGGTGTTTACGTAGTTCTTCACATTGGAATTTTAATTGCTTTGGAACAAACTGTTGAAGCTCGTTTATTATCAAGATTGATTTGCTATCGAAACTAAGACCATATCCTCATTATCTCATCTTGATTCCAAGCTTGTATTAAGACTTTCTCTGAAAACAAAGCTTTCATGATAAACAACTACACCTTAAACTAAGTAAGTTCGTAATTGCATTACGTATATGATACTAATTGCGTGCAATTAGTCCCTGATAGTTTGCTTGAAATTCTAAGCAGCTGATTCGACTCGTGAGAATCATCAGCGTTTCTATTTTGGATATTACGAAGGATTTCTCTCGGGCGCAAATCCTTCTCCAAATGCGGTCAGATAAATGCAAGTACGGCATTAGTATATTTAAGTGTATGAAGAAGGACTGCCACCTCAGTTTAACTTTGGATCTCTTTAGTTCTGGCTCGGAGTCCAGTGTAATTAATGCTTCTCTTTTGAACATATGGCGCCCGAATGTCTTCGATTCTTTCACATCCTTACACAACTACGTACGAGATAATAGAACAGTTTTGACGGTTCTACTCTAGTCGCTTTACATTTGAAGTATGAAAATTGAAATATTAGGGATAAGTCGAAAGCTCTTAAAACAAACAAAGTGTTGCTGTCGGTGTCAGCCGGCGAATTGAATCTTCGCACGCCATTCAGTCACAACCTTTACTTACCACACGATGAGGAAACCATTGGATTGAAGAAATCCACATTTGGGGACGGATAGTTCATTCCAGGGTAAGGCTGGTATGAAGGCATATGACTATAGTAACCGGCCATTCTTGTTCTGGACTGCAAGTCCACTCTTTCTTTTCGCTTGAGCTACTGTGTGAGGGGAAGGAAAAGCAATTTGGCATCAACTGAAATAGCTTGCCACTCAGGATGCGAAGTCTATCTTCTCCTGCTAAGTTTTACCACCTGTGGTCTGAGCTGTCACCTTGCTAAGTGCAAAGAATGAAGTCAATTATACACTTATTGTTTGGCTTTAAAGTGTTATTTAATGATTTTTTACATAAATTAGAAGGTCAAATAAACAGTTCCCATTGTATTGGAATAGAACAAAACACAGAACGTGTGCTGGAACAATCAATTAGTTATTGAGTCTTTATAGATTTTTTAAAAATCCAATAGTCAATATTTTTATCACGAAGGGACGCAAAATTAATTTTTTCCTTTTAGGAAAGGATTTTCAATCAACACAAACAATGTGTGTGGTAGATCTATCGTTCATCCAATGAGACTCTGAACGTTTTGCTGCATGGGTGTTATTGCTAAAAAACCTGACCATAAGCCATCTTTGAAGCGTGCTTTTATGATGACCAAACTCTGATTAATGCTTTAATGGGATGACAACTCATAAACAGAACTACACAACATACTATATCTGTAGCGACGAAAGACAAACGGATAAATATGCAAAGTCTAACTTTATACACGGTCAGATTTACAAAAAAACTTTGAAATTTCTTTCGCACTGGTTGTCAATAACACCTTTTCCATATATTGCCTTTTGCAATTTTATGATTTGGATAAACGTCAACTCATATTTTAAAAGGAATTTATTTATGCCTTATCTTAATCGATCTAATTGATGGGGCGGGATCCATTTTCACTCGGGGCGATAGCAGAATCGCACATTTCATCAATCGCTTTTAAAGATACGAAGAGGATTAGAACACGCGTGATAAAGTCACAAGTAATTTCTCTCAGAACGCTAAACATGAATGAGTATTTGACTACTGCAGACCTTTCTTGAAGCACAGAATATATTGAGGGTTGTACAGCACGAATTGTATGGCGGACTCAAAGAGTTAAGTGCACACTTCACTTTTATTTTAACCAGACATGGTTTAAAACAATAGAAAACTTTGTTGATTATGCATAATTTCTCATAAATTATTCGTAGGAAAACATGACAAAATAGAGAAATTGGTACCTTACTATTTGTAACTCAAACCTTAGTTTGCGGGGAAAGTGCCAAAATAACACTCATTAATACGTATAAAAACTGCCGTTGCAATTTTGATTCTTAAATATTTGCAATTTGCCATTTGAAATATTTAGAATATTTAAAACAAGGTAAAAGAGGTGACTTGGGTAATTTCCTGTCACTCAAACTTGTTGTGTATCAAAAATTTCTTTTCTTTTCATGATAATGTCAATTTCTGTTACAACAAAATGTTGTTCATCAAATTGTTTTTGTTAAGAATCAGTCACTGGCCTGGTGGAAGCTGATTTAACTGTATTTACTATTTCATCGACGATAAGATTATCTCAAAACAGTAAAACTAAAAGAGTTACTAACCTAATATCCATCATAAAACAGTACTTATGATGCAAGCAGAATTGAGGAAACAAGAGGGTTAACCCATGTAGACGCTTGTTTCTCTCCGCAGTGAGAGACTGAGAAGAAAACACAGCGTGTGCGGGTCAGTATACTGGGAGGAAGGAGACGGTAAAGAGAAGAGAGTGGATCTTGGAAAACAAACAACTATATTCATTTTTTCTAACTTTATATGTAAAAATCAGCTACTAGTTGTACCGTTTATTCTTATGCAGACAAACACTGAAAATACGATACGTTTAATTAGGCTACAAAGTAAAGTAAAGACACTTTATTTATTTATTGAGGGTTGCCGGCATTTACATCCATAGGACGTACTCTTCCATGTGGCCCTCACCACAACACCGGGATTACCCTACTCTTTTCGAGGAGTGTGTGGGTTCTTTCAAGTCCCCTGAGCTATAATATTTTGGGAGACTAAACCAACAGCTTAACGTTCCTGCCACGACGGTGTGGCGACACAACACAACGCAACACAAAACGAAGCGAGAAGTAAAAATAAGAGAGACTGAAAACAAAATAAAAGAAAGCAGAACAAAATAGAGCCAACATAACAAACTACCATAATATACGACCATAGTCTTTAGAACTGGCTGAGCTGATATTGATGTACAAAGGAATTAAGTAAATGTAGATACAGAATAGAAGGATTGACGACAAACAAAAAGGATGAATTATTTTGTACCAGATCAGTTAAGTTTCTAAAGTGAACGCCACAAATTTAAACGTGTTTATTTGTACCGTAAATGGAAATAAGTATGTAAACAGATAAAAGAGTGAAACTTGCAATTCTACCTATTTTATTTTCCGTATAATAATTTTTTTAAACATTTTATATATCCGGGATGTACGTATGTACAGTGTTTGCATGAACGTAATTTTCAGTAACTATGCTGTATATCGGTACTATTCTACTAAACAGCTGTATTCATAATTTACGTTTTCGTAGTTCATTTTAACACAAACAATCTTAGCTTCTTGTACCAAATATACAACAAAGACATGGAGTTTAAGGAATAAAATGTTAATGGTGAAAGCAACAAGGTTTTGGTTGGATAAACAGTAACTGCTAACTCGGTTACACGGATGCTGCTAATTCTGATTCAAATTCTCCCATAAAGGTTAAAGAACAATCGATATATAGTTGACGATACAACATACCAGATATTTCGTTAAGTCACGAACTGGACTGCGTTTGTTCTTCTATAACATTAAGTTGAAAACGAAAACAATTCCTTCTTTGCCATGGAGGCAATTGGCTTCATGTTCATGGCGTGCACAGACATAGAAGTGGGATTTAAGAGGCGCTATTTCCTTTCTTAAAAATTAATTTCTGCGCATGCCAAGAATATTTGCTGATATTAGTCAGTACTTTTCACATATCGTGGCTTTTAGAAATATATGCAGCAATATAGCGCTAGTTATTTGAATGAACAAGTGGCAGGCCGTATAACTGAAGGAAACATTTGAAAATACTGAAATAGGTAATTTAGGAAATTGTCTCACAGTACTCCAGTTGCAATAACATATTTACAGGCAGTAATCTAAATTAATTCCTTGATGAGATTTGTCTGTTGGAATGACGAGCAGAGTAGTTGAGGTTTGACACCAAATTGCTCATAAATCTAAGCAACGCTAAAAGCCCTCGAATTTGTTACGTGTAACAATTCATTTATCATATCCTCCACCCCTTGTAGTGTAGACATGTCATATAACTAATAAGTTCAAACAAAACAATAGCCACTCCGTTTCTCGTTGACTAAAAATACGACAAAACAAATAAATGTTGTTTCCAAACACCACTTATTTCTAGGGCAGAATTTAATCTTGTGGGGCGAAGTCTGTAAATTATACAAGTTTCTAATTGATCTAACCATTTTCTGCCAATCTTCTTGAGAAAGACTTTCTTCTCGTGAATTTTTTGTTAAAAATGTTTTCGAAAACACTAGAAGGTGTTATGTGTAACAATTAAAACATTTGATTCAAGTCTTAACTCAGTAAATGCAAAAGAAATTATTTAACAGATAACTCAATTGATCCAAAACCAAAAGCACGAACTATATCATAGCCATGATATATAGAAACATACATTTATATAAACCAGTCATGATTTAAAAGCCGTGTGGCAGTAGTTTTGGCCACGTTTCAAGAACATGCAGTCTTGGATATATAACTCAAAATCCAAACCCGAAGCTTTTAGTGTTGCAATAATGTATCAACAGTGAAACTCCTCAATGCACGGAACTAAACAGCTGGAAATATTCTATATAACAAAAGCATAAAACTTCACGAGTTGCAGCATGAATGACGTGTACTACAATTTCAACTTCAACTTGCTTTCGTTACTGCACCAATGATTAGATGTCTCAGTAATTGTCGTTAGTTCACTTCGTTCTCGGGTTTCAAGTCTGTGAACAAAACGCCAATTTGCATACGAGTACTTGCAGCATATCAAGAACTAGAAAGCCCAAAATGCTAACAAAAAAATCAAACGCCTTCACCAACGAGTGTAGAGTACAACCGGTTACTCCATTTTCATTATCAGTTGATCATGAGATGGTGGAAACCATCAGAAGGCACCGGCCTTAGTGCATGTACCTTCCATATACACAAGTTAATGGCTTTCGCAGATTTCAGATCCTTCACTATCAAAGAAGAAAGATGAGGACTAAAACTGAGTGTTACCGCAAATATTGTGGCCGAAAAAAAAACTGACTTGGAACCACGCTGACTCAATACGGATTTACCCATTTATAACTGAATCCGTGTTTCGTATTACATATAGACATTATAGTTCCTTTCTTGACTGCGATTATCTTCGGATTTGTTCCTTTGTTTGTTGGTGTACTTCGCCACTAACACGAATAATCCATCCAAGTCTTAAGTGATACGCAAGTACAGCTTTACAAAACAAGTAAAACAGTAAGTTTTTCACGTACAAGTTTTCGATGTTCGACTTCACCAGATATCTATCTATCAGTACAATTCCATTACAGATTACTGCATGACCTACAAGCACGAAATTTACAAAATACAAAAACAGCTAGGTAAAAATTCTTGATTAACTCATGTGTTTATACATGATTGCCTCGAGGCTGCAAATTTAAGTTTAAACATCAAAAAGGCGTGAGTATAACTCGCTCATAAAGTCAAGACAGTCAAATATAAACAAATATAATACGATGTACTTATTAGATGTCCAAAGAACAAAGTCTCTTTTAAATTTCACAAGATATTGATTGAGTAAAACGTGATAAATCACATAACTGAATTACAAATAAAAAGTTTTCAGTGTCGAAAATTCTTGCTACAGATCTTGCTGAAAAATAGATTTTGAACACGTTTCTTGCAAAGGAATTCCTTAATCTTGTCCCAACACGTCATACGACCTACATAATATGATTTGTGGCAAGTCATTCAGTACAAACGGACAAGAATTGCGTTATAATGATTTGGACTACTCGATAAAGTGTCTGCTGAGGCTATATTTATCTGGACTGAAACACTCCTAAAAGCTGAAGGCGAACCTACAGTAAACAATCACGATAGTAAATGTAACTACCACATTCACGAACTGATATCAGACACATCCGACTGACCTCCGTCAGTTTGAAGCACAACCTAACACAATACTTTGTTCAAAGTGTCCAAAAGTCTTCAGGGGGAGATATATTATCATGTTTTAAAATTGTTCAAGCATTATAAGTAACAGAGCTTTTTAAAAAGCTGGTTATTCGTGTATAGTTATACTAGTTATTGTTTTTCTTAGAATTACTGCTGTTAAGGTTGGTGCTTTGTTGTTCTAATACAATAAACGCATAACATGTCAACATTTCGTGAGTGGCCACGAGGTGTGATGACTTTGGTAAAGGAACTGGAAACGTGTTCACAAGCAATAGAGGCACCGAATTCTCACACGACCAGGAAAATAGTATGATTGCTGTTAACTTTCATGACCCTCCTTCTTTCCGCACGTATGTTCAGGCTCCACCGCTTAAACTCTTTCTAACCACAAGTGTCACAAACAATTTATGATCTGACATCAACTGAGAGAAACATTCCTTTCAGGTCATTTTAATCTCAATTCCACGCTTTGTACACGAGAAGTGCTTGGTACCATTATAAGTGCTCACTTGCACGAAACTCCTACTTTCTTCAAAAAGTTTGATAACTCAAAATCTTTCAAATTTTACTTTATCAAGCTATGATTAGTATTCATTTCAAACTGTGTACGTCCAGACATGCTAAACGAATTATCTATTCATTCCTTAGCACGGTACACTACAGAGTTGAACTGAAACGGGTTATTTCAGTGACACAGACACGCGCTCTTGCGCGAGGTGAAAGTCCTTCAATATGTCAATCTTAATCAATTCTTGACGTTTCTGTCTACAGGCCACTTACATTAACTGAAGTATGATTGATTCTTAGAGATGTCTATGGAGTGTGTCCATTCTCGTTTATCAATTTTCCTTTCTTGAAAAACACTTGTTGGGCATGTGCTTCACCAAGAAGACTGAACATTGACACGAAACTATGCAAGACTAAAAGCTCCGTTGAGCAATGTTTTGGGAAAAGCTTGACAACTCAAAGGTGGAATATATGAGACACATTGAACACTTTCCAGACCCGAGTGACTGCAAAAAACGTGTAATTCAAGTCAGTTTTATTTTTCTACTAAAGAAATCAACTATCCCTTTTTGCGTGTCAGGTTTGCCTTGGCAAACCTTTAATTTATTCATTACACCATACGAAATCTATGGCTCTACATACTCTTCCGTCACTTTGACGACTATTTGAGAGTGAAAAAAGAGAGCGTCCTTTGGCCTCTGCAAGTTCTGTGTGAGCCATGCTCTCCACTGAGAAGATCGCATCTC
>JANRMR010007013.1:0-15678 GCA_025434825.1 Bergia sp. 'catenularis' | reverse complement strand
TAGTAGTAGTAATAGTAATAGTAGTAGTAATAGTAGTAGTAGTAGTAGTAGTAGTAATAGTAGTAGTAGTAATAGTAGTGGTAGTAGTAATAGTAGTAGTAGTAGTAATAGCAGTAGTAGTAGTAGTAGTAGTAATAGTAGTGGTAGTAGTAATAGTAGTAGTAGTAGTAATAGTAGTTAGTAGTAGTAATAGTAGTAGTAATAGTAGTAATAGTAGTAGTAGTAGTAGTAATAGTAGTAGTAGTAGTAGTAGTAGTAGTAAAACTAATGGTAGCAGTAGTAGTAAAAGTAGTAGAAACACATCTACTAAAAACCATATTTGTACCTCCCCAAACGTATCCACCTCCCCCTTTCCTTGGACGGCTTTTCCAGCAATCAACATCAGTTTGCTCTGAAGATCCTTCAGTTCATTTAACTGGTATGTTTTAGTTTCAGTTCCTTCAGCTGGTGGAACGGAGAGTTGGATGACGGAATTCAGGGAAATGCTGCCACTCCCATTCACCTCTTCGGCGCCCTCTTCGGCGCCCTCTTCGGTCTGTGGGCAGCCCACTCGGTAGATACCTCGGGCATTGATTGCTTCAACTTGCATAAGAGAAGACATTTCCACATCACCATGTGAATCTTTGACTTGAATAAGCCACTCAAGATGTCGGTCAGTTTCCTCCTGTTATTTTGAGAAAAGTATTGACCAGCTTTACGGAACAGTTCACTCGGAGTAAATGGGCTGTTTTACAGCTAAATCAATGCATTTTTTTGGTCTTTTAAAAGTTTTAAAAGTTAAAATTTAATAAATCCACGAATACGCGTTGACTACGAGGTAAAATAGAGCCCGAGCAAAGAGCCACGTCAAGTGCCATGGAGTTTTAAGTGCATAAAATTGAGACTACTAATTAGACTTTCGAACAAAGGAAAACAAATGGTGTTAATACTATTTACTTTATAGAGCATGCTAATTTGTAAAATCCTTCTTTGTAGACACTCATGTCCTTTGGGCTTTAGTGTCACTCGCATTTGATACGAACAGAGACCGCGGGGTCGGGGAGCTCTATTCCCCCCCCCCCCAAAAAAAAATGTTTGCAAAATTTCAAAGAGTTATGAAGAAGTGTTTTCAACTCCCTCCAACTTCGAGCGACTAATCAGCCCCTCCTAACCAATCTCAAAGTAACAACGCAGGCCCTGACAAGGTCAATCAGATCTAGACTGCGCCTTCTATCTATTTATATGCTCGTACCACTATATCCGATAGAACAGTCGCGTTCATCGTCCAACACTTACTTCAGGGTTCCCGTTCCTAACTGAACATTAAATTCAAGGACTTTTCAAGGACTTTCAAGGACCTTTTCCTACAAATTCAAGGTCCTTGTGCGGCAACTCAAACTTGAAGGTTTTCTATGTATTTGCTATAAATATCAAACAGAGCTAGTTACACAACTTCCGGTATAAGGTATTTTATTCTGCATCTAGTAACACGTGCCATGGTGGCAAAAACTCACAGGTTACTACAAATCCTGTGCGTCACAAATTTGCTTTTGGGGTCGAGCCTGTGAGTTTAGTCTGAACTTACAGGCTTTTACATTTGCCGACATTAAATCAACGATTTAAACAAATTTTAATAGTTTGTTGGTCCTGCATCAGTCAATTCAAGGATTTTCAAGGACCTCCTATGATTTTCAAAGACTTTTCAGGCCTGGAATTCTTTTTTTCAAATTCAAGGACTTTCTAGGGTTTTCAAGGACCTTGGGAACCCTATTACCTGTTTGAATTAAAATGGCTCATAATTAAAGTTAATTTTAATCATTATCAAGTAAATAGCTGCCTTGACACCTTCAGATGTTTGAAAAAACCTTCAAGCTTGGTTAACATTTGTATGCAGGGACCGCACAGCTACTTTGTGAATGGGGGGTTGATGGGATGATTAGTGATTCGAAACTGGTGGGTGGCTGAAGAGGCGTTTTCTCAGTAAAGCTTTTGATTTAAAAAAATATTAAGGGGCTTAGGCTCCGCCAACATCCCCCGGCTCCGTGGTCCTTCGTGAGATAAGCATAAGGTTAAGCATAGCTGTGCTGAAACTAAGTCAGTTACGCAACTTATTCGTGATAAAATCTTGCGCCCCAACAAACGCGTTCTGATAACTTAAGTCGACTTACCAGCATCAAAGGAAGATCTTTGTTTCTTTCAACAGATTTCCACACTGGTAAACATGCTTTCATCAGTTCTTCGAACCCAAAGCTTGATTCAAGGTCAAAGATTAAAGGAGAAAACGCCAAGCAGCTTGTATGCAAGCACGTGATTTTTGCTGTCTCCATATCTGTTTCGCCACCCGAAATCATAGCAAGATCGACCAAGACTTTTAACTCTTGAGGGCCTGTCATGAGATAGTTAGAGAATAAATTGTAAGATGACGAAAGCAGACAACTGAAGGCTGAACAGATGTGTTTGTTAGCTGGTGTCTTAAAAGTAAAAATAAACTAAAAATAACTTGCCTCCAATGCTTTCCTTGAGCCACTTAATAAGACCCTGGCACTCCACAACTGCATTTAAACAATCAACCCGATCTTGGGTCAACTGCGACAATTCCTTTCCAACGCTTTCGAGTCCACTGCCAATACTGCTAAGGGGTCTCGCTTTGAATTCCTCCTCCATCTATTAAAGCAAAAAATAGTATTCAAATATTTGCAGGTATTCAAATGTATGCTACTTTCCGTCAAATTAATCTTTAATTTAATCACCTTTTCTCTGCAAAGCCATATACAAGGCCATCCATATCTTGATCAATTAACATAATCTGTTACCAATAAAGAACGTGATCTATTCTCCCAGTCTAGTTCCGCAAACAAAATTTTACAGACCTTTGTTTTCATGACGATTTCTGTTTCAATTTTTCCCAATACATTTTATCTTGTCATATGCGATTTCTCGCGTGTTTCCTGGTCGTATGAAAAGTAGATACCCGATGCTCTGATTGACCTTTTTGGCCATGTTAACCCAAGTGGTTGTTTATAATTATTCACGAGACTGTCACAACCCAGCCAGGTTACCTTCATCTTTTCCAAGTTTACTTTGAGACCAGCTTACTTCTCGAACTCGTTCGAAAATTTTAACGTTTTCGCTGATTTGATTATGCAAACACTGATGTCATTTCGGAGATTTTTTTACATCTTCTCTTATGCTGTAATTGCTTTTATGTTCGTATTTGACTTAATAGCAATGGCTAGTGCTTTTAGCGCTAAAATAAATAGATAAGGAGACAAAGGATCATCTTGTCTGACTTCCTTAGACACTTACCTGATTTCGCAGATCATCGACAACTGTAAAGTCACCTGTAAGACCCATGGCTTCTTTAAAGTTCCACACAATGTGAGCAGCGGCAATATATTGATGGAGCTTATGATACTGTTCGACTTGGCCAACACGTCTCCTGATGACTTCATCCGAGTAAGGTTTGGTTTTCCCTTCATATTTGGGAATAATGAGCTTGATCTCCTTGGCAAGCTCTTGATATTTTCCTCGGTATCTAGCAAAGCGTATGTCAACCTAAAGAATAATTGCTATTGCATTAGGTTTATTTATCATCCTTTCCCCTCTAAACTACTTCGGAAAAATTGATGATATTTTAAAAAGTATCCATCAACAACGTAACAACTGCAAAGAGCCGAATCTAATCCAAAGGGTCTGAAGTGTCGAGACACATTTTGGGAATAAGTTTCTTTTACCAAATAACAAAACTTAAAAAGACAAAACAAAAGTGTTCATGAAAAGGCGATTCAGTATCAACGTAATAACCATGTCGTGCAAAAGTCATCAGTGATTTTGTTCTTCAAAATAAACCAACAGAAATGTGAAAATGGGGTCTAGTCCAATGGTAAAGACTTAAGCGGGCGACTAATTCATATTTGATTACAACTATCTAAGAGTATAGCTTTAAGGTAGCAGTGAATTTCAATTCATACGCGAGATATTAACCCGCTTACCCCCGTACGCTCTGGACTTGAAAGTGCTTTAAATAAAACAACGTACAACGCTATTCTTGAGTGCAAGGAAAACTTTTGTTTATTCATTTCAAAAATGTATGCCACTGCTTAATGTCGATAGTGTTGCAATGGAGAAATCCCGTAAGTAAAACAATAATCTGGTTTAGCATTAATGTGTTTAAACTATTTAAAAGAAAGTACTAGAGTACTAGGAAAGAACATTAACATTACCGTTTTCAAAGAAAGTTGTCCGTTGAGGAAGTCGTTACCAAAAGAAGTCAACATTTGATATCCTGGTTGCCAGACATCCTGGAAAAGGAGTGTAAGGTCCAGTTGGCGATTTGTAGCGAGTCTTACTTTCTGGTCATGGATATTTCTGGCTGCTTTGGCACCAAGTTCTGTCCAGATCTCGCGAAAGAAGACACTGTGCTGCAACTGATGTACTCCAGCGACCATTTCCTTCTGCTCGTTGGTCATGTCAAAGAATATAACTGAAGGAAGAACTTTTCCAGCTATCTTTGGATAACTAACAAGGTTGTTAATCTGGCATCGGCTGGTGTCTTCATTGGCTCTACTTCTTAAAGTCTGGATATCCACTGTAATTAGAAATTAACATTTCAAAATTTAGTAATCTCACCAAAGCATCTGAAAGTCTAATCAAAAAGACAAGGGACAAAGACAAGGAAGTTAAATAAAGCTATTACAAAAAAGACAAATGAAGAGCATGATATTTAAATATATTGCTATATCACGTTCTTGCTATATGTTTGACTGAAAAATTGCTAATGTAGATTTAAGTTCACTTATGAGCACACTAGCATCAAAAACGGATTAATATTAACAAGGGAAAAGAATGAAGTAAAAATGTAACCAATCCAGTAGAGAAAGCTTCTATTGTTTCTTGTTGTTTAAACATCCCCAAAAGAGTTGCTTTGAATACGAATGCCAGTTAAGTTTTGTGCAAAGGTGAGGGCTGTTGTTATTGTTTTTGTCTGATTATCGAACTGTATCGTTCCTTTAAGCAACTGGGTGATGACCAAGCCAATCTTCATATCAATCATACCAGAGTGACAAACAGTTACATTTGGTATGTTAAAAGAAAACAGTTAAACTTGCAGCAAAAAAAAGTCCACATACGGTCCAGTAAAAACCAACATGCAAAATTTACATTTTTCCATGTCAGCCTAAATTGACTCTTTTATATTTGATACAGGCTGTGTAGGCTTATACTTTCAAGTGGCCAGGTATCTAGTGCTAGTAAGAAAGCTAATTTAACATGGGTGTACGTTCTCCCTTGATCCTGTCATAAACATATACTATGTCTTTTGTAGCTACAATGGTGACCAACACAGACCTTGTTCTAGTTCTTTTAATATATTTCAACCAAACACAAAAAAATACGGCAACCACAAGGGAAATTTCAATTTCCAGGGGGGAGGGAGGGATCAGAAAACATAATTTTTTAAACTTTTTGCAGTAGGAAAATGTGAACCCAAGTAGGGGCAATTTCTATTCCCTCATGAGGTTGGGAGTAGAAATTAAAGATCTTATGCAAGTCGTGTTCACAAACAATATTCTGCGTATGTCAAAAAACTGGAGCCGTAATTGAACTATCACTAACTGTGAAACTACTCAGCTCTGCCATGAGAATTACAACCACTGGAGCAACTTTGCACTGATTTCTGTAACAGCGAGAACGAAACTATACCTATACTATCAATAGAACAAATTATATATCAGATTTATGTAGTAATGAGACAGCTACAAGTTGGCAGTCAGATTTACAGTTGTTCGACGTATTTCGACTTATTTTTTCAAACAAGAGCCTGTTTCATTTGTTGAGGCTGAACAGCATCTTACCTGCTAGGGGGTCAAAATGCAAAATTTCAGCCTGCAGATTCTTAAACTGTAGGTTGTTACACGCGAGTTTTTACTGTATTTTCAAGTGTAAACAGTGTGTTCCAGATAACATAATAATAGTGATAATGATAATGAATAATAATAATGATTGTTCTAGTGACCAGGGGTGATGTTCTAGGGGGTCCTCAAAAAAAGGAAAATAAAATAATACAATACAATAATGAAACAAAAAAGAAAATGTATATGTAATGATATTAGCTATAATTATAAATATGCATAGAACTAGAACAAATTATACTGGATTATTAGGCGCATCTAAGCATTAAGAGTTGATAAATCCTAAACTGAGGAGGATTAATGGATTTTCGGACAGGTAAAGGGAGACGGTTCCAGTCTGCGATAAAAAGATAAGGGGAGCGTTGTGGGCCTCAATTAGTTTTGCATAAAGGACATTTAAAGTCTAACTTTATTTCTTGTATTTTAATACTAACTGCCAACTGAGAAAGATAAATTATGGACAGTTCAACACATTCAAGTGCCATCATAAACTGATTCGAACAAAGTCTACAGAAACCGACCTAATCGAGCGTTTCTCCAGATACATTTACGTTTGCTTACCATTCTTCAGGCCAGAGCACATATTCAAGAAGCTGAAGACTTCATCCCTTGCTTTTGCAAATTCTCGAAACTCTCCCAGTCTCTGTTGCAACACGTCTTTAATGGCCGTTTCCTGGTTTATTTTACCATAAAGTTCCACAAATCGATCACTGTAGTCTTCCAAGACTTGTAAAGTGGCTACATCAACAGAGCCATCTTTCAGTTTACCACCGAGAGCCTCAAGAAGACTGATTGCCATCCATAGATTTCTCTGTCCTTCTTCATCCAAAATTTCACCGTAGCTGGTCTTTCGACCTGTAAACAAAGCACTGATTGTTCCAATACGTATTTACCAGACGCCCATATTAGTGTAAAGAAAACAACTGGGGTAAGATCTCTACATCGCAGTTAAACTTTCGACGTGATCTCAAAAATACTTTTGCTATACCAAAAGTTTAAGATAAAGTAATCCTAAAGTAACTGAAAGAAGGATCAACATCTGCGAGTCAAAATGCTTCGGCAGTGTTTAATGATTTACTACAAATAAACAAAGATATTCCAAAAATATAGTACTGAAAGTGCTAGTTTTGAAAGCGGATTAAAAAAACTTTACCGGCATTAGGAAAGCGGAACTTTGCTTTGTAACTTGAATATCGTGTTATAATCGGATAGAGGGAAAGGACAAGAGCTCATAACCGTAATTTAAAATAAGTTTCACCTCCAACCATATCCACAAAACTATCGAGATAAAAGTTTCTATACACTGGTCTTTATGAGAAACTTTGACATTCCAGCACGCCATTAATTCATTCAACCTGTAAATTATGTCCGACATAACAAGTTTCAAAACAATATAAAACAAACGTAACCGGAGAATGGTTCTGTCATGTTGATGGTCATTAAAGACCTCAGTTTATAACCGGCGAGGCATACCGCCAAGGAAGGGGGGAGGAGGGGGGGCTAGAACCGGACTTTTAGGGTAGTTTCATTGAAATACCTCAATATACAGTCGAAGGAGGTCATGGTAGATTTCAAAATCACCAGCAGATGAGACATTTTACCATTTGAATTAAAATGCCATCACCCCAGTCATGATAAATTAAAATTAAAATTAACAACTCTCATACACATGAATCATTTTACTCTATGTAAAAACCAGATGAAGGAACTGAGATGAGCGCAAGCTCACTCGTTCGCATGTTGTTCAATTAAATATGTAAAGATTTTCTCAAAACATCCATACATCCTTAAAACAAAGAACTACTGAGTATAATTTCTACGTAATTACCATTGTAACTGGTGAATTATGAAAGAAATTGAGAGTAACAATATCAAATATGGTTACAAGAAAACTCTGGTTTAGGTGCTTAATACGTTGGAGAGGCAGCAGCAGAATTAACCATTTCACATCTCTTTCCCTGTCAACTGTGAAAGCCTTTCAGTGGAATGGTGATCCTCTTTGAAGGTGAACAGGCGGCTGTTATATTCAAAAACTTAATCAAAGGGCCGTTTATCATTACTGCTACAGAAGGAACGGTTGTTGACAGATTGGGAAGTGTCGATAACACGTTACATTATCGAATTATTACATTTTTAGAAAATATTTTTACCCATTTCACTATGACATTACAGTTTGTTTACACTTTCAACTCGCAAGAGAAGTCTCCATACAAAACGATTGTGAAACTTGAATGAACTGGTAACGCTGCTTACTAAAACGTGCCATGAATGCTGTTGAAACATATCGCCAACAAGATGAGTGTCAGTACAGTCCCAAAATATGAACTACCGTTGCGTTAAGGGATTGAAGTACGGTAAAACAAAATGCTATCAAACCATATTTTGACGCTTATGAAAAAAACGAAATATGTTTTTTATTTGAATTTTAACTTAATTGTTATTGTGGCAAAATAAGCCAAATCAAGTCAAAACAAAATTATTTAAGTTGAAAACAAAAGTGATTTTCCTGTCACTATTGTCTAGCTTAAAGTTTAACGTTATAGTGAACTATTGCGTTCAACAGAGGGCAAAGGATAAACAGCAATTTCAGCACTAACCGAAAAGTTCGATATATTGATGCCACAAGCCCCACGACAAAACGTGTCTCAGTATCACAAGAGGATCAGGTTCACGGCCATGTTGACCAGTTGGCCAGGAACTGCATAACATCATGGACAACATCTTTCCACACTCGGTGGCTTTTGCTGATCGAAGGCCAGACACAACAAGACTATCCAGAAGCTTTTCGCGTGCTCTTCCATCCTATATTCCATATTAAAGCAAAACTGTTGACTACGTGAACATGGGAAATGCAAATTGCAAAAATATAAATTACATTACATTTGTTAGTAACTCTCAGACATCGTTGGCTAAACAGACTCCAAGAGAATAGGGAAGAGAAGCGGCAAGATGACTACATAAAAAAACTTGATTTTGGGAACACATAAATTATTACCCCCTTGCTAGCGCTAGTTACGAGTTTACGATACTTCAAGGGAACTTGGCGTTTGAGAAAAACGAGATAAGGGACAACTGAAGCATAAACGTGTTGTCCCGAAATCTATTTTAAAATACTCTAACTCAAGAAACGCGTCACTCTTCCTTGTAAACGAAACTTTCTTTTTTTCCTTCCTTCGTTTTATCAACTATAAACGTATAAAACATTGTACACGGAACAGAGACAAACTAATCGATCGAACCTTATGACAACAGAAATAATAAAAATAGTAACAGAATTAAGAAAAATGCGTCATAAAATTTTTTGAAGATACAAAAATACAATTTATGATAAATAATAAGAAAAGATAAATATAGTAAAAACGCGCTAGGCTTGGTTAAATATGCATCAATTAATAAAACACTTTTTGAATTGTTCAGTTCTGACTCTCGCTTGCCGGTCATTATCTCGCAAGTGGTGATGATGATGATGATGATTATGATGACAATGATGATGATGATGAAAAACTTTATTTAACTGGAGCAGACACGCTTACACCTAAGAGGATAATCTATCACGTGGCCCTCCATACAAATTACATAAATTACAGTTTGCAGAAATTACAGTTTTATGTAAAAGAAAAAGGAGCATTACAATATTATTAATTTACATTTAAAAAACAACTTATAAAAATAAAAAGAAAGAGAAATTATTTATCTGTTACATAATTGGAAACCATAGAATAAAATTACTTCAAAATACAATATTAATCATCTACCCGGCCAGCCAATCCCAACCCTTCCCTTGTAAATGATTAGTTCTTGTAAATGCAAATCCGGGAGATACGATTTTGGGATTTGCATTCGTTGTACTGTCTTTCCTCTAAATGATCTACATTATTCTGTAACTTTAAAAATATTTTTCTTAGTCTTGTTTTGAAAGTATGTTCTTTAATTGAATGCAATTTTGGCCTATCTTCCAATGGTAGAAAATAAAAGAGGCCAATTGCCCTGCAATAAAACCTTCTATGACTCGTAATTTCTTTTTTTTTTTGCGATCTCGGAAGGACGAAAATTACTTATTTAAAATTGACCTTGATACTTACTTACAGGGGCTTCATTATCCACATCTTTGTATACTGTCATCAACTTACAAATTTTTACAATTTTTACAATGTCATATATTTAAAGCCAATGCAATTTCTGGAATAGCTTAACCGAAGGCGTTGCTTTAGGTTCATTCAGTCATTCCTGCAGCACGATTTTACAGCTTAAGTAGAATACGGATTGTTGAACTAGAACATTTTCCCTACGGTATACAGTACTATAAATGCGGATTTTTACGTAGTAAAAAACTCTTAAACCAATCTAGTAAAGAACTGACTAACTTACTTCTGCAATTAATGTGTCTTTCCCATGACAAGGTTTTGTCGAAATAGTTAAACAACAACTGGTCTTCACGTTTTTGAATCAGCAGTCCTTGTAGTCCACTTTGTTTCTCAGAAGTAATTTTTCTCCAGAGATTTTGTTCCCTTTTTGTGATTCTTTCATATTAAGTTGTGCATCTTGAGACGTAATGACTTATGCATACACGCGTACCCAAACACACTTACAGACTATAAACTGATCTACATGCACTTGTGTATATCTTGTTCATCAATCTTAACAAAAGCTAACAAAAGAGGAGAGTTAATACCTCTAGAGTCTTCTCCACTTTGTCGAATGCTGCTGTTGAGATTTCTTCTTCAATAGCCTTGTCATGTTTTGTTGTGTCAACCATGCACATTAGCTCAACCAGTTCATAGGCCTCAAGCTATAGAAGTCATAATAAACAAAACACCGAAATTTCAACCAAGATAGACAACAAGTGACATTACGTCTATCGTTCATAAATGTTCATAACCCATTTACCATCAAAATGCTGGTCACTGTATGGAGTTATAACGCTTCCTAGAAATCAGGAATTATATTCTGTTTGAGGAGGCTCCTTCCTCTTATTTTCACTCTTCGTTGCTATACACTGAACTTTATGAAAAGCATGCAAACTTGTTTGCATAATAGGAAATACAATTGAGAAAAAAAAACATTGAAATCATACCTGATACGGTCAGGTTTTGGCGTCGCCCTAAAACTTAAAAAAATTAAGGTGGCAGCAAATTCTGTCGTTAGTAGTTTTCTTAAATTTGCTCAAGTGATCTCCATATTGCGCAAACAAATTTAACATTCTTTTCATTTATAAAGCAGTTTCGCGCAAAAGCAGGATATTTTGACCGCTCTTTAAGGTACATTCGGGTGGAGAAAAATTAACGTGTTACACGATCCAGCGAGAACTAGCAGAAATCCGTCGTAATAAATGAGAAAAGCATTCCTAAAGCTTAGTGACATAGAAAATGGAAAACAGGTGGGAGCCATCTCGACCAGAATCTGAAGCTGAGATGTATGTACAGTTATGAATCATGGACGAATGGAGCTTCTGTCCCGTGGGGGAGGGGGTATTATTCAATCATATTGATGGCATGTACGGAGTGGCTCGTGAAACCTTTCTCGTTTTAATTAACAATTATTGACCGAAGTGGGGGTGAATAGTGGTGGATATTTACTGAGCCACGCAGCGGCGAGGTAAATATCCACCACTTTCACTGACACTAAGGTGAATAATTGTTTCAATATAACTAGTGGACCAAAAAACGAAATGAAATGAAAAAAAAACCGAAACGGGAAGCCATTTTGTTTCTCTTCGGCTGCTCAGAGGTGAATAGTACTTCGCTAGTCACCTCCGAGTTAACCAATCAGAACGCACGAAAAGCACTATTCATCTTGTGTGATATATACTAAACCAAATTATTTCCCTACCCATTTTTAAACCAGCCTTCTAAGCACACACGCACACACACACTCACAGTTTAGTCCGAAACAGTATCTCCACTTCAGTAACTATGAACGTATATGAAGTTTGCAGTAATACAAATGTGAAATTAAAAAATATTGACATACAGTAAAAACCTTCGTATAAGAATCTACAGCATTAACAACCTGCTGGCCAAATTTTGGCATTCAAAACCATCAACATAAAAGAAAATGTTTAGCCGTCCAAAAATGAAACAGGTTTTTATTTGGAAAAACCATTTAATATTGACAAGATTGGTGGCGTTGAATGTCAAATAAAGGGCCGGTGACATTTTTGTGTTGGGTTAAAATAAGTGAAATGAACTTCATTAAATAAGCACAGTATTATCGTACACAAGTTTAATGACACTGGAGTAAGGGGTCATTCATGTTTTGTTAGGTGTCTCTTTTCCTTAAAAAATATCTAAACAGCCTGATTTTTCAAGTAGACTTCGCTTACACGAGACCCTTTTTAGACTGACTTGGGAAAAAGATGGTTCTTACAAGCGGGTATTATCTGTTTTATATTTGGTTAGATCGATGAATCTGTTACGACTACTAATCTTGAAAGAGTACTCTTTTAATTGAGCGATTTGACAGATTTTTTTCATGCACCAATGTATTAAATAAGCCTTTTTTGCTGCTCGGCAAAGGCAGTACACATTGTCAGTTGCCTTGCCTTCCCGATGTTTCAACGTTGGAAGTTGAATTGAAAACTGTTTGATCCACACTTCTTTAATTTTCGACGTGAATCTTTGCTAATACCTTAAACAAACTCCATTGTATGATAATAGCTCGAAGCAAGTTTATCTTCTCACCTTAAACTGATACTTATCTACACACAAAAATGTCTGCTACTTGAGCTTCGAAACACTCATTTTTTATTGCCTCAATGAAGATAATCCTTCAATGTTTGTTTCTAAAAGAATTAAAAGAGTTTGGGCTTCAAGCAGGCTTTCCGCGCTCTTTCCAACTGTTGTGATAGCAAGCCCCAAAAATTTCTATAAAAACCCGTTTTACTCATTTTACACGTTTTTAAAGATGTTTGAACAAACTGAATGACAAATCTGTTTTTCTCCCATTTTACGTTTAATTTGGGAAAGTGACTCAGGCCGTTGGGTATTCCTTTAAGTTAGTTGTAGATAACAACGAAAAAAGTACAAAAAGGTAATATTTTCCTGTAAAAACACCTATCAAGAAGCTTCAAAAGTAGTAATCAACCGGATCTTTCTTTAAGCACCTACTACCAGTTTAGTCAGTAAGGAAAAAACCTTCAATACAAAATTTTATGCACTGTTGGAAATTAAACTGATTAACAGAGTTTCTTACATAACAACTCCTGGTGAAAAAAAAACTTTTTGCTTACATCAACTGTTCCAAGGTTGGAAGCTAGTTAATCACAACAAAACAAGAATTGCCACAGGTCTTTCTAAGTTATACTCACCTGATTTAAACGAGGTCTTAGTATCAGAAGCAATTCTTCTCTCCAAAACGCAAGGCAAGTTTCGTTTTTCCAGTGTACACCAAACAGCGCAGACCAAACCTTTGTGTGAAAAATATTGTTTCAACTTAGCTTGGGTGTGAACACTCATTTGCATTACTATGTCATTTCATTGCTTCGCCCCTTTTGACCAATGAAACTTGCGATACATCTGCTTCTCATTCAGTGACTTACACGAGTCATCACATTGTAAATTGAGTTGTTTTCTTGCACCATCATCAAATTCAGTGACAACGTGAATGTCGTTGCCCTCCAGCTGGTTGACCTTGAAATTTGAAGTTAAATAAAATTTGAAGTTACACTGAATTTGAAGTACGACCCTAATTTTAAAGTTGAACAATTTCAAGTCGCATCGTATTTGAAGTAACTGCACTGAACCTGATGTTCCACAGTTTGCATTTCAACTGATAACGTAAATGTAATTTGATGTGGAATTATGACCAAAATAACGCTTCATAAGTTTTAGCTGTACTTTGTGAAAGCTCGGAGTTCCTTCGAGTAACTGTAAGTACTTCCTGCGCAAGTTAAAAGCCCACTTCAGCAAGTGGTTTGTCTAGTTTATTGATGTTGCTAGTTTTCTTAAAAGCTGAACCTTGTGTGGAACTTCCATGAGTCAACATTTCCAGTGCTTGAAGAAAAGGTTTTGATAACCGTTTTTGATAAAACATTTTTCAGTTATTTGGTTTCACCCTGGAATTAGAAAATGCGTGCGCATCATTGCTAGAAGACAAGCGACTTCTGTTATTTCAAAAAACGGAAGTAAATAGTTTTTTCGGGACTGATCGTCTTTTTCAAAAATCATTACATTAGTTTTGAAAACTTGATCAAGTTGTTTGCGTTTAATAAAACAATTATTCCATTCACGCCTGTTGGTTACGAGTAGATCAATGTCAAGTCGGTGTTATGCACATCGTTAACTATTCAACGCGCGTTGATGGAATAGCTTATAATAAGAGGTGTTACTAAGTTGCTTAACAATACTTACCATAAGTTCCTCCTTCACAGCAGAGTCTGTATAACACAAGATCTTCTCTGTTTGGTGGTCTTTGAGCCCCTTCCTAACAGCAGCTATTACACTGTTCAAAAATGTGTTCAAAGGTACATCGTTGCCTTTGCTGTCGTTTTCGCTTAGGTTTAAATTAGCAAGTGTTGATATCCATGTTGCCATCAACTGAAGACAGTTTATTACCAGGTTCAACCGTCGCAACTTCTTGTCTCCAATAACTTTTACAAGGAGTCGTTCAGTTTCCCTGATCATTTGTGACAACTCTTCTTGAAAACCTTCCTTGCTATGGTTTGAGATAAAAATGAGTAGTTACTTTTCGGCAATATTTAGAGACAGCACTTCAAAAGTTGTTTTCACTGATTTTTGTAAGCTCTTGATTGCTGACACTAAGAATAGTGAAGAATATCCCAGTTACCGCTGATTACAAAAACTTCAGGCTCAACTACGAATTAACTACGAATACGAAACTTGGGTATTAATCCAAAACAAAAAAAATCAATGGTGATGGGACAGGTCTGATCAAAACCTATACAAAAAAAATCAATTTTTAAAAAAAAATAAATCTCGAGTAAAGCACAGTTACTCTGTGACGTGTGTGCAGCCAGTATTCCGATGTGCACTGGAAAAGATCAAGAAAAACAAACTAAAGTCTTGTTTTGTTGGTCTTTCAGTAGCTATATGTTAACCGAGATCCCCCAAAATCTCACGATGAACTAAGTAATTCATAAACATTGAGCCGCGCCCGTGATTTTCGTGAGCTTTCTTAATTTGCCATGAAACATAACTGAGAACTTCTGTGTACATAAAAGTGCCGCTTGAATGGCGCCAGTTTTTTTGTTCTGTAATAGCAAAGCTAAAAGCTGTTACTCAAACATGGCTCGGAAATGTAAAAATCTATTGTCATCTGCAGAGGTTTGCTCTTTCGGCTCAAGCTCTTTGGCGTCATCGGCGCAGTCCCGAAAGCTAATCTCCCAAGGTAAACAATAGTTCTTTTTAGGCCAGGGGCCCCAGGGGTAAAACAAGGATAAAGACACTTGATTCGTGGCTATCGGGGGTCTCGTTATTGGAACAGTTTACACTTGGAGTTCTGAAGTTTAAACGGTGTGCTCCGATTCATCCGTTTAAAGCTCGCTTTTGTTCCCATCTATTGTTATGACTATCTTTAAAACCACTAAAATTTAACAACATCATTATGCAAACAGAGCTCCTGAACACATGTTCTTTTATTGCATCGCTTTCGAATACGATATCATTATTGCTCATGCAAAATTCATGAAACCGGTGACTTTATCCCCGTTTCATTCCCAGTGTAACAGCTTTATTCTTTGTCCACCTAAAGGCCGTTTTATAACATATATAAAGTGCAAACGCAGTCATAAGAACAGACATAAATAAAAATTGAATCAAATAATTATATATAT
>JANRMR010006902.1:0-15679 GCA_025434825.1 Bergia sp. 'catenularis' | reverse complement strand
TGGATGGATGGATGGATGGATGGATGGATGGATGGATGGATGGATGGATGGATAGATGGATGGATGGATGGATAGATGGATGGACAGATGGATGGATGGATGGATGGATGGACAGATGGATGGATGGATGGATCTATCTTGTAAAGCATTCAAGAAGCAAGCAAGAGAAACACTCAGCTTCATTTTGTATTCCTCCCATACTTTTCTTGTGCTCTACAACTTTGTGCTAATATATCAGTCTACAGACACTTGCAGTCCTTCCATAAAGCTTTTAAATTATACACATTTCTTTAAAAGGTTTTCATTAGGTTATGGCCATTTCCCAATGGTTTTCAGTAAATTTTGATCCTGATGTAAGGTCTCATCAGGGTTCTTTCCCTAATCCCAATCTAAATTTAAGGATTTTTTGAGGACTTTTCATGGTACAGTAAAGTCATTTTCATGGACCCGTGGTACAAGCATGTTGCACCCAAATACAAGAAAAAGCATCCTAAAAGTAGCCTCTGATTTTTATAAAGGACTGCAAAGCAAAGCTTGGTCTATTTATTAATATACTGGAAAAACTGAGTGTCTTTTCCACATAAATTCTCACTTGCACACAGCTGACATATATAACATTTTGTTGAGCAAAATATACAAACTGTAAAATCAGGCAGTAAAAAGATAAATTTTAAGGACTTTTAATGGACTTGGACATTTTTCACGTTTTCTAATACTTTTGAGTACTTAAATTTTGAAAATGAAAATTTAAGGACTTTCATGGTTTTTAAGGACCTGTGCAAACCCTGTGTCATGTATAATTCAAATTGTCTCGTTCAAACCTTAAACTTGGGGTTTCATCCAACATTACATGGCTTTACTGTTTTCAGTTATTTTGTGGTTGGTTTCTGCTGACATAGCAGTATTGAGCAGCCATGATGTTCCCCTCTCTTTAGAGTAAATACATATAAATTAAATGTTTCCTGAAACTTAAATAAACTTGGAAATATTTTGCTATTTTATAAATAAAGTTTGAAGACCATTGTTAGTATGCTTACCCTTCTGCAGCCTGCATTTTCAAGAGTGGAAAAACTTGCAATGCTGAGAGTAACTTGGGAGGAGGTGGCATTTGCCTGTTTTTTGCCACAGATTGATGCTGATTGGCAACAACTTTCCTCTGCTTCTCCCTCAGCCTATTAGCTGGCAGATTTGCCGTGGTGTTCTCTTCAATGGAGGGGCGCAGAACAGGGTCAACCCACTCTTTCTGTACAACCTGCAGACATGGAAATTTCACATAGACTAACTTTATTGCACTCATGATTTACAGACCCCAAGTTTTAGCAAGCAAAATACTGGTCACTGTCAGGGGGAGGAAATGAACACCACAGGCACAAGCTTCGGGGGGGAACAGGTTCTTGCAAAAAAGTTTTAATTTTAAGGTCTTTGAAATGCCATTTTCTGCCCTTTGAAACTAAAACTACTTCCTTTCTTCTCATCATCTCTTCTTAATTAGTTTTGTTATCATGCTCTGAAACACAAAGCCCTTTTATCATTTGGATGGTTTCATCAGAAATGCAGGTTGGTTCATCTGCAGTTGCAGCAGGTCAGTGGCTTTCAACAATCAAACATGGGTCAGGCCCACCTTTGGTGGGTCACTTAGGGTCTATAATAATTACATGCAGATGAACTTTTCTAGTCTCGTTTTTCAGGATTAAAAAATACACTTTCCTGAAAAACACTTTGCTCTCAAAATATCTTTAACATTGTTGTGATCAATCTTGGAAGTTAAAAAATCACAAAAATTGTTCATAGAGCTAACATCAAGTGGTTTAGTTTGACTCTTTCTTGAGTTTCACAGTTTAATGCCATTTTTAGTGTTTGCAGTACCAGGTATCAGGCAATGGCAGGGTGCGAATTAACGGCCTACAAACGACAAATCGTCATGCGAAAAAACAGTTTCGTAGGCCAAACAATTAGCAGCCTACAATTTCACAGGAAAATTTGTAGCCCAACTTTTCAGTCAATTTTAAACATTGGAATCCCTTGCCGAATAGCTGACGAGATACATTTCTTGACAGTAAAAGAAACACAAAAACTAAACAGCCCAAAATAACTTTCATTGCAAAACAAAAGGTCTGGTTCAGGTGTGACATGACAACATGTGAACTAAAGTTAAGACTTGCGCGGTGCGATAGTCTACAAGTCGCCACGCTTCCCGCAAAGAAGACTGCATTACAGCGAAAACGCAAGTGGATCGTTATCGATCGATAGATTCTGAAGGATGGAAATTGTTGGAATAACTAATTGGCCCTGGCTGTCAGAACTTAGTGAATTGAATAAGTTATTGATTTACAATTTTTTTTTCAATTGTTTCAACTGCATACATTGTTTTTTCTTTGTGTTGGACTGTTAAATTGTACAGTTTATAAACTGATTACAATTAAAAACTGTTCTGTTTTGAATTTGCTTCTTTGCTTTCCTCAATCACACACACACAATTGCTATCAATTGTCAACAGCAAATCATACAATGGAATATTAAGAAAATATTTTTGTAGGTCAGAACTGGAATTTGTAGGTCAAAACCAGCATGGCCTACAATTTTTGAAAATAATTGTAGGCCAGAAAAAAATCTTAAATCGCACCCTGAATGGTAGTGAATGAGATCAGAGATGCCAAGGTTGAAGAAATGCATTAAGTGTCCCTCCCCCTCTCTTCTGTTCCATAACATTTTTAAAAATTTTGTCTCATTTAGGGGCCGTTTACACGGGATAGAGATATCCCCCCCAAGAGGGATACCCTCCTCTGTTGCATTTCTTATATAAACTCTAGTTTTTCCTGTTAGCATTTACATGGGGGTAGGGATATCCCTAGGGGTAGGGAAACCCTATCAGCCAGCTAGGGTATCCCTCCTAGAAGGGGTAACTTTTTGTTTACTTAAGCCATGTAAATGCTTCTGCCAGGGATATCCCTCCTGGGAGGGATAGCTTTTCGTGGTGTCGCATTACAGAACATAAGCGCGCCAAAACATGGCAAGATACCCCTACCCCGTCATCCCTCCTCATGTCATCCTGTCATCCCTCCTAGAAGGGAGGATATCCCTACCCCATGTAAATGGCCCCTTAGATGTCTTCTCTCACATTCTGACAGGGAAATATTGTAAATATACCAAAATAAAATATCAATTAAATTGATTACCAGACATTTGGAATAATCTTTTTAGAATAATTTCTCTTATAAAATAGACAGTTGAGTTGCCAGGTAAGGGTGAGGCATGTGACATATGACAAAGACATTTGACTAATTGCAGTGGTGGATCTAGGGGGGGGGCACCAGAGCCAGTGCCCACCCCCCACCCCCTCCCTTTTGAGTTAGATTCTTTTTTGTGATGTACTTCACAATTGTAATGTTGGAAAAAGACATTTTTACGAAAAATTACATGATTAAAATATACTAAAAAATCAGAAATTGCCATCTCACAGACACTGATTTCAAAACAAAATTTCTGGATCCCCCAAAAAGCTTGTGTCTTTGATTATAAAGTTTTATCTAGCTGGAGACCCCCTTTTAAAATTTCTAGATCTGCCCCTGACTTGGTAAGAATGAAAGAAGGAGTGTAGGCCAGTCCAGGTTTCTGATAGTAC
Organism: Bergia sp. 'catenularis'; assembly: GCA_025434825.1. Classification (NCBI taxonomy): domain Eukaryota; kingdom Metazoa; phylum Cnidaria; class Anthozoa; order Zoantharia; family Parazoanthidae; genus Bergia; species Bergia sp. 'catenularis'. The sequence goes on along the minus strand of JANRMR010006902.1, from coordinate 12,057 downwards.
ATGTACATGTACAGGTATGTGATGATACCCTGCTCAGTATATTAGTGAGCTTACAGACTGAGAGAGTTCATAATAGACCAACCGATTTTGGGGAAAATTATTATTTTTTATCAGGAGTGGAAACAAACTTTGTTCAGCAATGACCAGTCAGGCCAGTGGCAAAAGGATATCCACTGGCTCGAGGAAAATTTCACCGGCCCATAATAAATTATTGTTTTCTATTATTAATCTATATTGTGTACAACTTGTTAATTTAAGATATGTACTTTAAATGTGTCAAAGGTTTAACTACTCTTTCAAAAGGTGAAGCTCTCCTTGTTCCATAATGAACATCTCTCAAAGTGACAAATCTTTGATGCAGTTTCATTTCTAGTCCAAAGTGAAGTTCACATATTTGTAAAAAACACTGACGAGTTACAGATATATAATTTAGTTATGTTAGAATGGTATTTGTTAACAACATGAATTCACTGGTATCTGCATGGTACAAATATGTGTGATTTTTTCTGCAAAATGTGCATGCCAGATGGGCCGGTGTTTTGCGAAATCTACCAACCCAAGGTGAAATTTAGCAGCCACTGGCCACCATGCCAGTGTTACAGCGTAGTTTCCATTTATGTTTTATCACATGACAAAGTCTGAAATCATAGTATGATACTCATGATGAACAAACTGGACTGCAGCTTTTCATCCATCCAAAAGTTTTGTTATTGATCACTGATCATATTACATACCAAAATTATTGGACTCCACTCAGTATTATTATCATCGCTAGTACTATTAACAGACGCAAAACCTTACCTCAACATCCCTGAAATGCTTTATAAAGCTATCAAATGAGATTGTGCTCCTTGTGTCCAGCTGGATCCTAGGAACAATGAAAATATTTGAAATTGCCTTGTTTTAAGCCCAAACTAAATTGACAATAATTATTATCAGAATTTATGTGTCCAATACTTCAACAAACTAATTCAAACATGAGATGGTCAGAAACCCATCTGTCCCCTGTTAATTTGTTCTGATCTACAGTACATGTAAGTCATCAACCTTGCAGCACGCTGTTGCTGAAATACGAAGAGACAGCTCACAAGGTTGAACTGAAAGCAAAAAAAAGGATTACACAACACCAGGATTACCCTACTCTTTATGACAAATGGTTGGGTTCTTTTAAGTTCTCTGATAAAACATTAAAACCAGACCAACAGCTTAACATCCCTGTACATGGACAATGTGACAAAAGAAGCTGATCTTAAGTCCAGGGATCAAACCTGCAACCTCTGGGCTAGCAGTCAAAGCTCTCAACAACTGCACCATCCTGTCTGACTCCCACTTTTCATCACGACCCATTTCATTACATTACATCTTGTGTCACTTGGGTTTCAACCTCATCCTCTCGTCCCCTCCCCCCACCCCTGGGGTTTTTCTACTTGGATGGGTTGTCCTCTTGAATAAAGATCCCCTAACAAAATAATACAAGATGTGTGTTTGCTGTCTCCAGGGATATATTCAGAGGGAGTAACTAAATTTTACCTGTGAAGTAATCCATCAATTTGTTCAGCTGAGAGGTATCCACAAAGATGGTACAGGATTGTCGTAAGAGCTTCCCTGAAAAGAGCATAGAATATGATCATTAGAATTACGCCGCACTTATTTTGTCTATAGCACTAATGTCATAAATAATAATAATTATTATTATACTAACTACATAATTTAGAAAAACACTATAACTACAGTGGTTTGAAATAAAAAACATTTACAATGAAATAATAAAAACTATTCAAAATAAAAGGGTAAAAATATATGGGTAAGCACTTTGTATCTCTAGTAAAAAAGATCATATCAAAAAATTACTGTTTTGCTAAATATTCAGTCCTTGTACTGCTTTGGATATAATTAACAATTATTCACCAAAATGGAGGTGAATAGTGGTGAATATTTACTGACACTGAGGTGAACAATTGCTTTAGTATATTACCACACAAGCTGAATAACTGGCAGACCAAAAAACGAAATGGCATGAAAAAAATTGGAGGTGAATAATACTTTGCTAATCACCTCCAATTTAACCAAATCAGAATGTGCAAAAAGTACTATTCACTTGTGTGGTATATACTAATTACAATTAGTATTAACCAAACAAGTAAATAGCACTTTTCACACACTCTGATTGGTTCATCAAACACTGAATATCCTGTGTTATTCACTTTAGTCACTAATGCATGAAATAGGTGTGCACAAAATAGACGTGCATAAGACTGAGGCTTTTTTTTTGCTCACTTTTTTTTCTGCACATCTAAATATCTATAAAATAATATACATCAAGTCTAATTACACTAAAATTATAAAGTCTATTCTAGTTTAAATACAATTACCTCTAAGATTTTAAAACTACAAACATTAAATGTAGGTCTCAAATATTATTACAATTGATGCTAAGATTTTAAAGCAACAAACTACATTAAATCTAGGTTTCAAATGCCCACTGCCCTATAGAAGAAACACCCAAACAGATGCATTTCAGAGTCAACAATGTGCCTGCATTCATTTTTGGTTATGTTCTCACAGTTTTAGCCTAAACTGAATAGCAACTCTCAGTCAAGGTATTCTGTCTAGTGTTTAGAAAATGAAAACTCTGTTTACTTTTAACTGACCTTGAGACATTCCCTCTACCAAGTGGGTCATTGGATTTGAAAGCTTGACGCAGCCCAAAAAACCCAGTTGTCAGTTTCTCTTTTATAAGCTCTTCAACCTGTAAATAGAAATAAATTACCAGTATTAAAAGTTATAAATTATGACATATGCTAGGCAGGAGCTCATTTTTAAAAATGTATGATCTCAGAGTAGCTAGTTTATATCCCAGGGGTATAGTCATCAGCTGTCAGAACTGGGAGGGGGAGGGTTGTAATATGAGATGGGGTGGGTTTTTCAGGGATCTAATTTAGGATAAAATTATTTTTTATGAGTTGCATGCTTCAACTTGGAGATGGAAAGGGTGATTGTGGGCATCCAGGAACCTCCCTTGGTTACACCCCTGTAATCCTGGATGAAATTGTTACCCAGGACACAAGACAAGGGGCCTGGTACTTCTGTTGTTGGGTTCAGAGTGATCTGACAGCATTAGCAAATTTGGAAAGTATCCTAAAACATACCTTGCCTAAAAAATGCACTAAACCCTTACAATACCCAATCCTTGGATATCCGTATTTTAGTAACGAAAACACAAATAATTTAATTAATTGTTTTATGAGCCTTTTTACCCTTCAAAATTTACATTTTAGAAACTTCAGCTTTTGCCAACAACTCTTGTTTACACAACTCCTTAAAATTACTAAATTGCTAAATATTTCAACTTCTAAGAACTATGACAAGACAAGACAAGCACCCTCAACTTCAACCACAATGACATGGAATACCCTGCATAAAATCAGTACTGTGCAAAGACATGTGGTGGGGAAAGAGGGCTGATAAGGCTAGACTGAGTACTCCAACACCCATCTAAATCACAAAATGCTGCAAATGGGAGGTAATATGATCAGTGCTCATTTATTTCCCTCAATATTTCTTTCCTTCATTTGCTTTCTGGAACAAGGTATATTTTTCTCACTGCTAGTTTGAAACATGGTATCTTTGAGCAGTTTTGTAAAGAACAGGGTCGCAAAACAACACCTTCCTTTGGTCTGGAACAGGGTCAGGGTCAAGATCTCAAGGGCTCTGCCTCAGTGGCAACTCCCCATCTACCATAAATTCTCTAATAAGCTCCCGGGAGTCTTACTTATTTCAAGCACTTTAGAGGGGGGCTTATTTAATTCAGCAGAATATCAGAAAGTTATCAGTGTAACACTCAATTACTTTCTTTCTTTATTTATTTATTTATTTGTCAAATACAAAATGAATACATTACAACAGTCTATTAAGTACTTTGGTGAGGAGTCCCTTAGAAACCAGCAGGCTTTTGTAAGGAAGGGAGCTCCTAACAATAATTTATTAATAGATATTAGAAAAATAAAATTTATTTGTCACGGGTATGCGAGTCATGGTTGTAGTAAAAAGCATTTCATTTTGTTCTTGAAGGAAAAAAGGCTAGTTGAGAGAGAAACAGATGTCGGGAGAGCATTCCAGATCTGAGGGCCTTGATAAAGAATAGTAAATTTTTTAATATTTGTTCGACATTTGTGAGGACGGAGATTGTTAGTAGACCTAGTAGATCATGAAACGTTGATGGAAGCATACAATTCTGGTACTTGTACATGAATGACGCTACGTGAAATGAGTTGACCAGAAAAATATCCAAAATACTGAGGCATTGAAATACTGGCGCAGAGTGCACAAGGAAATCAGATTTAGTTATGGCTCGCACTAACCATTTCTGAAGTAAATATATTCGGTTTAAATTAGACGCAGAGGTAGAGGACCATACTATAGTACAATAGGATATATAAGCCGGTAAACTAAAGTGTAGTAGAGAGATAGTAGGGTCCTCTCAGGTAGAAAAAAGCGAGATCTATAAATTATACCTGTAGACTTGGCTATCTTTTTACAAACATAGTTAATATGTGACTTCCAACATAAGTTACTATCAATGTAAACACCTAAAAATTTGAGGTTCTTTTGTTTGGTAAGAGTTTGGTTATTATAGTACAGTGACAGAGTAGTCTTTGTTTTCTTTTGGGCTGGCTTAAAAATCACATAATTAGTCTTTTTTATATTGACTGAAAGCTTGTTTGCTCTCATCCAATCATCTACCTTAATTAACTCTTCATTCAGGGAAGAAATCAGATGATCTAAGTCACAATGAGAATAAATTAAGCTGGTGTCGTCTGCAAAAAGCAGTGTGTCAACCAGCTTTGAAACATTTGGAAGATCATTAATATACAGAACAAAAAAGATGGGGCCTAAAATGGATCCCTGTGGCACTCCACACTGAATATGGTACATGGACAAGGAAGTCTGATCATACTGAACGAACTGATAACGATCAGAGAAATAACTTCTTACCTAGTCTACATGTAGAGCAATACCTCGAATGCCGTAATGTTGAAGCTTGTCAAACAGAATTTGATGATCTAACATGTCAAAAGCCTTTGAAAGATCTAAGAATACACCAATTGAAACTTCATTCTGATCAATGGCTTCAGCTTTAATTCATATATCTTCAGCACAAATGAGAAAAATAATAATTTCCAGGTTTTATTATAATAAGAGTGACTGTCTTGCAATAAGACTAACTGATTTGTTATTAAAACTGTATAAAAGTCACACTTCAGCAAAGTGAATTTTGTAAATATTATATTTATTTCAAGCATTTTTGAGGGGGGGGACTTGATAGAGAGGGGGTCTTAATAAATTCCTAGCTCCAAAAAGGGGTAACTTATTAGAGAGGGGAGCTTAATAGAGAGAGAGGGGCTTATTAGAGAATTTACAGTATATATTTTGGGAGCACCCCCTGTGCCTGGAGTGTTCTGAAAAGAAATAATCTAATTTTCCAACAGCAAACTAGTGCTGCATATACATCATACATGTACCAAACCCTTGGCTTGGTTGAGTGATATCAAAACCAAAAATGACTGATTTATATATCTTGTTCCAAACTAAGAATGGCTAAAAATCAAACCCTGTTCAGCAGCAATTCCCCATATACATTGTAGATCAAAATAATATTACAGGAGTATTCCCTCGGGGCATTCAGGTCATCTCCCTGAAGAAACCAAACTACATTTTTTTCTTAAATAAATTTTGCTTAAAGTAGCTTGTGCTAATGACTAAGTGGGCACATACATGTAGATGGCAGATGTTATAACCTGCACAGGTAGCCAGGGACCCACAGAGCTGTTATGACGGGTGCAGCAATGCTCTTGAAAGACTGTAGGTTTGGTTCAGTTGTTACATTATTGGGGAGTAGGTTCCAAATCCTAATAGTTCTAGGAAAAAAGGAGTAACTGAATGCTAGTATTGATGATGGAGGTTGTAGGTACATAGTTCAGGTATGTCTAGTAGGTCTCAGGTTTGGTTTAACACAAGAAGGAAAGGAGATATTTTAAAACATTAGATTATTGCAGATCTTGTAAAGTAGAGTAACTTGGGAAACGAGACATCTGTTTTCTAGAGCTACAGTAAGAGATCACTCACCTCCAATGCAGATTTTTTAGTTGCCCAGGGAAGTTGGCCACGACCTTTGTTGTCATCCTGACCTGAGGAAGGAGTCAAATGGTTTCTGACATAATAACAACAGCAGATAGAACAAGTTCAGAAACAATTACTGCCTTAAAACATTACCAAGGGTCTTGCCAACTTACAACAATTATTACTTCTGTATGCTGTTGACTTGGCTAAATTCTTGACATAAGAACTGAACTGAACTGAAAGCACTGAAATCATGTAGATCCAGGTGGAACATTATAGTTTGAAATAACAAACAGAAACAACTGTACTACAGAAACGGCCATTAACTTACCAAGCTAAAAACACTCTTAAGTCGAATATTTAGAACCACTCTGAACTTGAGATTAACAGCCCAGCCATTTGCAAAAGAACTTTAAATATACTGTTGAGGTTGGCCGCCATTTTGTTTTTCATTGCACGACTTTGAACTCGTTTCCATTCCCACACAGTTTGTGTCAGTCGTTCCAGACAACAAATTTCTTTGCTCTTCCAGCAGTTTTAAGGGGTATCAAGCCTAACTGCCAAAAAATAAAACCCTTAGATTTTGTCCACTTTACTCTTTTTTTTCCTTTCGAAAGTAAAATTTCACTCAAACTACGAATTTCGCACACACTCTTTTTTTATATCAACAACTTTATACGAACAACGAGGAACAAAAAGGCAAAAAGCCAGTGCGAACCTGCCACAGGCCTCATTTCTAGCAATTATATAATTTGTTTTCTTTCGAATGTCGTTGCCAGGTATTAAAGGTAAACCCGAAAATTAAGGACAATGAGCTTCAGAAAAAAATCTGGTTCTTATAAAAAAAAACCGTGAATTCAGTTTGATTACTTTTGTGGCTAAATGACTTAATTTATTTATTTATTAACACATGAACGTAAAAACATGAATTTTCAGTTCCAATTCATAAAATACTTGTCAAAGGACAAATTAAACTTGGGAAACATCAAAATAATAAAAGCGGGCCGAAATGAACTACACGTAATTATGAATACTCATTAAATCAGTGATTTTTTCACAGCTTATTTGAACCAGGACATCTGTTAAGTTAATTTTAATTTAAATACTTTGAAAATCCTAAAAAACGCTAGCATTGCAACTAATGTAAATATAAATGGAGGGAACTGCAATACTCGGACTAGTAATAGACTATTGATTTTTATTTATTTATATATTTAACACCGGCACCACGCGCTTTACCTCGCTCAATTAAACACAGTCTGTCGTGTCTGCTGCTACGAAACAACACACTCCATGAAATAATTTTAAACTGACTCACCAAAAGGCCATGTCAGAACCCTAGAATGATTTTTCTTTCCTCTTTCTCGGTTGCTTCTCACTGGGGGAAGAGCACCGCTTCCATTTTTCTGTGAACAATTCCCATATTTACCATCTTCTAATTTATCGTCGTCCCGCGAGCTGCCTCTGACTTGAAGGTCTGTCTTGTTGCCAAGACGCGACAACGGATGCTCGATAACTGGAAGGGCCGGTAGTTTGCGGGGAATGTTCTCCCTTTTATTTGAGATAACGCTCGTCATTTTGTTATATTTGCTTCATCTTTGAGCAAAGCTGCCAGAAACGCGACTCTAACTAAGGTTTCATTTCACAAAGTTCATGAAAGCTTGATATGTGTCAATGCATTTAACCATGGAAACGAAATTAATCCATGCTTTAAAATATTAGCATTTGAATAAGCGGTCTCTTGGGCATATCTTATTTCTATGATTAAAATAGATCATTATTTAATGATATGAATGAACTGCTCTCGAGTACTTTTCGAGGTTTCACAGTGTATTTTTAAAAAAGAATTGAAAATATCTTTCTACAATTCTCTTTAATACGATCTTTTAAGATCGATAGTCACGGGGTAGTAGCCTTTATTCAGACTATCATTTTCCTTCGCTATGAAAGGTCAACAAAGATGAAAACATAAACGTTTGCGGGCCTCAAAAATTCTATAGTTTTAAAGAAAATAAATGAGAAAATGAGGGAGATAAATGATGCCGAAATATGGCCGAAAAAAATTGCACAAAACTACATCATTTTTTCAGCACCCCCCTCTCTCCTTCTCTCTCTCTCTCTCTCTCTCTCTCTCTCTCTCTCTCTCTCTCTCTCTCTCTCTCTCTCCCTCTCTCTTTCAAAATCAAAACATAAGAAAAAAGTACATTGATTTTTGGCAACAAAAGCTCATTACTTCCAACAAATTAAACTTTTACAGTAATATCAAGAAGGCCTACTGTATCTAGAGTTATTTAGAACTAAAAGATGTAAATCAAAAGAAAAGTATTGCTAGACTTAGAACAAGCAGCCATAATTTGATGGTTGAGAGGGGAAGATATTTTAATTTAAATCGCAAAGACCGCTTTTGCCCTTTCTGCTCTGATGAGAAGAGTGAAGATGAAATTCATTTTCTTCTCATTTGCCCTTTATATAAACATCTGAGAGAAAAATTTATCACACATATGAATATTCATTGCCAGATTGAACTAACTAATCTTAGCACGGCAGACAAAATTACTGCAATATTTCAACAAAACAACAGCAAAATTAACTACCATTTAGCCACTTTTGTTTCCAAATGTTCAAGTACCGTGATGAACAACTCGAGAAAATAGGAAAGTAATTAGTCGATCAAATATTGTAATTTATCTTTTTCCTCGTTATATGTAATATTATTTTTTACACTAATACAATCAATGACCCGACCAATTTTGTATTTGCTATTTGCTGTTTGTTAATGTTTCATTTTTGCTTACAATTAAGTGTAAGTTATTTTTTATAAAAACCTATTGAACTTTAGGCAACATCTGTATTTAAAGATCATGCCAATAAAGTCATTTACTACCTACCTACCTACTAATCAAAGCGCATTTGAACTTTAATGAATGATTATGTAATCTCCGCTTTCAGGTACCCTCGGCTGTTATTTTCTCACATTAGACATCCAAAGTTTATGATTCCCTTTGCTTTTGTAGTCAAAATCAATTTTAGTTAGATACTAATTTTAGTTTGATGTTCCATTGATGTCCGTTCATAGGGGAGTCCTGCAATCGGAATCAATATAACATGGGGTATTACCTCTAACATCTCGGTCCCGAGTTTTGCAAAAGTTTTCCTACAGATAGCAGCTTTCGTCATTTTAATTCGAATAATTATTGACTTTCTGTTCTTATCCTACTTATAGGAGAGTGTTTAAGATGGTTCCCTGTCACAGCAATTTCCCTTTTTTAACTCGTCTCTACTACCATGCACATTTTCTAAACAGCTGGTTTAATGGAACTGCGACTCAAACTTGCCATAGAAATACTGTCAAGGTTGAAACGGTTTAATCTACTTTCCAAAGGATGAATTTGATTTGACGGGGGTAACTGCCGGTGAACCAACTTAAGACAAGCTTTCCGGAACGGTCGCAAGCGGAAAGCGTAGAGGAATGGATTCACGCCACTGTTCAAAAGAATGACGAGAAGTTGCATGTCTCTGAACCAGTGAACCAAAATACAGTCACAGTTTGAGCAAATATTAAGAATGTAAATCATAACGCACGCCGGACTGTAGCAGATTACGAACGCTAGCAACACGATTACTAAAGCTTGTGTAACTTTATGATCTTTCCTCATGACTTTTTGTTGGTTACTCCTCTCTCTCTGTTGAGTTTGGTCCTTTTCGAGTTGAGTTTTGTCAAACAATCTCATATGCACGTTTATCTTCTTGTAGATCCTCCAATACACGAACACCAGCACCAAGAAAGTGGAAATTACTGCCACGTTTGCAAAAATGAAGGCGTAGTAGATGTAACCAAGCGGGAAGTAGATGGATGATAGGCCGAGCGAGATCACCCATATGACAACAGTGATAAATAGAATACGCTTTGCAGTAAGTGTTGTTTTATAAGCGTGGGGAAATGTCACTGCAATGTAGCGGTCAACTGTAAGAGCGGCTAGGGTCAACAACGAAGCTGTAGAGAAAATGAAGAACAACATGTGAACTATCTTGATTGAGACAATATCGACTTTCAACGCCTCGGTGTAAAGGGAAATCGCGCCCAAAGGGCTTATGACACCACCGATTAACAAGTCTGTGGTTGCTAAGCTAAGTAGGAGATAATTGAAAGGCGTTCGAAGTTCTCTGTATGGATCCAACACAATAGCGAGGCAGACTAATAAGTTGGCCGGGAGAGTGATAAGAGTTAACACCACGGACACCGTCCCGCTAAAGTATGAGAGATAAGCTGGTGCCCAGACTTCTGTACAGTTTGGCCCACCAAAAGTCATGACGCGCTTTTCTTAGCAGTAAGTTCGTGCACCTGTCCACAGTTAAGAAAATTGAATTTCTCCTTCTATCTTTTAAAAAGGCGTAAATTGGTTTAGCATTTTCATTTCTGAGCCTGTAGTGTTGCACTGGGTAATACAACTCTTCACAAAATTTACGAAAACCCAATTCTAAAATGCCAGCGTGCCTGTGTCTTGATCTTGACCACTCTCGGTTGTGCACATCATTGAAAGTCTCTTTTCTCCTGTGTTAATTACTTATTCTGTTTTCACAGCAAAAAAGAAGTTGTACAAGGTAATAAACAATCTTTATGTTCCCTTCTTTTGATTTTAACCGTGAAAATTTCCATTGACATATCTGTTGTTTTATGTCTTTGCTCTGTTAGCAAAGTTCAGTCACCAGCAGAAGACACTTTTCAGCCAGCAGCATGTCGGATTAATGTCATAATTAATCATTGAAAGAAAACTCAGTTAGTTGTTAGTTTAAGGTAGATTTACATATTTAGTTTACCAATCAACTTCGAGGAGAACAGTTGAAAAATTAATTCAAAGAGGTAATTTTCTCTTTCAGTTGCTAAAAATAATGTTGATATCAGATATCTTTTCATAACAGGTTTGAAAACACGTTATCAGTAAAGGTTGAAAGTCTGAACACGGCCAGCATTAACATGGAAAGTAGTCTGATTTTATTAGATCTATTGCCAATTGGTGTTTAGAACATTTGAGAAAAATAAAGGGTACGTCGAAAACGTAACGAAAACATTCGAGGAAAATTAAATTTAATGATTACTACCCGTGTATTCTGATTGACAAATGTTAACTCAATTACTGTTTAAATCATGCAAACTTCGCAAAGCTTCCAATTGAATTTCTAATAGCAGTAAGTTTTCCAGACGTACACACACTCCTCTGTTGAGCTTGAAATGTTTTTTTAATCAAAAACGTTTAAAAGAACGCTTTTTAAAAAAAATTTCCCCACTTGGGGTTTCCATTTGGAATTGATGCCTGAGCTCGGGTCGCCCATCGTTGAAGTTTTATAGAATGTCTCATGAAGGAGCTTAGTGTTCAATTGTATAAGAACAATGATGTAACTGCAGGAATCGCAAGCGATGAGTGTAATATATCTTTTTGAGTGAAATTCAACAGTGGATTTTCCGAGCCATACAAACAATTTTCCTTGAATTGCATATCAAGGATGAATCTCGAAAAGAAACTAATTTTAAAGTTCAACACCTGCCATGCGCACATTGCTAGCAAGAAAGGGAGGGAAAGGTTCAGTGTCTTCTGAAGCTATGCCGCATGCGTCAGCTGGCAGCACTATCCTTGTATAGGCCGAGCAAAAACATAGATGTTGCTGCATGTTTTGCTTCAATTTAGTATCTGAAATGTTCATTCAACAAGCATCATATCTTAGATCCTTAGTTGAAATGTGAAAGTGCACGACCACAGTGTATCAACACATAGAACAGCAAAAAAGCAAACATCCTTATTGCTGTAAGAAAACAAGATAAAAAGACTAATCCTAATTTGATATTCATGAGATTCTAAATTTTATAAAAACAACTAAGTACAGTTGGTCGTCACTTGATTTTTCTTTTAGTTGCCAAAAATAATGTTGATATCAGACATC
>JANRMR010006791.1:0-15681 GCA_025434825.1 Bergia sp. 'catenularis' | reverse complement strand
AGCTTTAACAAGGAATAATGAAAACGGAACAATGGAAACAAAACGTACAGTGGTTAAAACTGTGATCATGAACTACAGATCCAATTAAGTACAGTTTTACTCATTGATCATTGTGAGGACTGGTAAGTAAAGGAATCACACACTCGACCATAAGTCATTGTGAGTAAATGCTCCAAAATGCCTCTTATGATTCTCATTGCAAAGAAACTCGTTGGCAATTGCAATAATATCAATTTTGTCTGTGCGCTCCTGTTAATTATTCAAAATCGAAACACTGTTAAATCGTTTCTGTAACATTGTCGAACGTAGCCATGTCTTTAAGCGTCGAGCAGAGGAAAAAGACCGCTCACTACTGGCACTTGTGGCAGGATTTACATGAATAAGATTTATAATAGTCACAACGTCTCCGATAGCTGATCGCTCTGAAGCACTTAGTTTCCGGATTACATTTAGAATGTCGTAGAAACAGCTAATATTTTCGCCTTGGACCATAGTTCTAAATAATTCTAACTGACTGGGTGGATGGATGTCTATATCTTCACCATGGTCTTTCCCTATGTCAGATATATGGTCTTCCAGTTGATCAATATTTTCATGCAGCGCAGTTAGTACAGTGATTCCAAGCATTCATAGATCTTAAAGCTTGGTTGGTTAAACCTGTCTTCCATATGAGATATCAAAAGATCTAGAGCTTCAAAATATATTTGGCGATGACGGTCCCTCGGAGTTGATGGATTTTCAGCTGGGGCGTTTCCAACTGCACGTTTAGCAGGGTCTTGTCGTCGCCTTTTTAAGAATGGCTGTCCCACCTCTGGAAAGCGCTTCTTCTTCTGTAGGACACTGTCAAAAAAGGAATCAAATGATTGTTCATCGCGAATACGTTTTAGGGTTTCTATTGTTTGCTTAGCCAAACGCAGACTTATAGCCGCCGACATACCCTTTCCTTGAAGCATTCTCGACAAATTGTCTGTTTGTGCAAACAGACGATCCCCTAAAAGAATACCATAAAAGTAGTCGAAGGTCAGCATCTGTTTTTGGCAACCAAGGACGCGTGCTTTTATCTCAGCACTCAAGCCACCTTGCTCTAAGCATTCGCGCCAAGTATCTTGAAGAGTTTGGTAGTTTTCATAGGTTCTTTTAAAACATGCGGCACGCACAGTCCAGCGTGTTGCACTGAACTGAGCAAGACCAGGTTTTTGGTCTTCTGAATCACCTTCGAGGTTATCTTTGATTTCACCCAGAATATTTTCACGTTTTGGTGAAAATTTGATCAATTTAACAATCTCCTTAGACGTATCCATCGTATCAGTTAGTAATTTAGAGTCCCTAGTGGTGTCTTTGACTCCAAAGCTTAATGAATGACAGTGGCAGTGCGTCACATGTGCTTTTGGTTGCTCATCCTGGATCCTTTTTGCAACACCTGAACGTTTGCCAAGCATATTATTTGCTCCGTCATAACATTGACCTCGGCAATCATTGAGCGAAAGTTGCAGCCGGGTGATGACATCTTTTATAACAAAGAAAATTGTTTCTGCACTTATGTTTGGCAACTGGTAAAAACCGACAAAGTCCTCGTGTGAAACAAAATCATCATCAATCCATCTGAAACAAATTGACAGCTGTTCTTTGTTCGAAATATCTGTATATTCATCTGCAATCAGTGAGAAAGAGTTGCACTGACCACCTCGTATATCATTTACTAAGTCACGAAGGACATAGTTTGCTAAAAGCTCCTAAATTTCGTTTTGAATATCGTGGCTAATGTACGTGTTAGTTTTTTTGGTTAGCCATGCTTTCAGCTACGTGAAATCTTTACAGCGCAATTCCAAAAGTTGTACAAAATTCGATTATGTATCCAAGTGAGTTTGCATTGCTATACTTTGGCGACCAAGAAACTGTAGGGACTCGATAATCTTTATGAAACATCGTCAATTTTCCTGCATTGAAGCTTTAACTGATGTGTCAGTCATCTCGCGGATATTTCCACATTTTGGCACAACATGTTCAACGGTTGTACTTAAAGAGTGGCACTCGCTGGCTTTATGTTCTCTAAAGTGCTGTAGTGCATCTTTCCAATTAGAATATCCTGTTAAGACAAAGGCGTTCTCCTTATTTCTGGTCGTTATAAGTTTCCCAAGCGCATTTTGTTCCATACAAGTGTAGCAGAGATGGTATCGGCGTTTTCCTGATTGTATAATGAAGCCACTTGAACTGTAAAAACTACTTGGCCTGACAGTATCGCTTCTGTTTACCTTGTAATCTTGATTTAAAGACAAAATTTGATGGTGGGTGAAACGGAAGGGTTGGTAAGTTCATTGGGGATGATGACACTATAGAGGAGCTGCATGTTGGAGATGTTGTAGGTGCTTCAAGTTCAACTGAAAAACAATCTCTACGTATACATAAAGTATGTATAGTCGTGGGCCAGTTGTAAAGATGGGAGAAGCCAAAGTTGTTCTAGTCGATTTTGCAGAAGTAGCTAAAATCGAGAAAGAGAAATGATCGTAAGATTTTTTTGTCAAGAAAAGTTAACTTTAAATTTTCCAAGCTCTTACCTTCAGCAAAGTAGTGTTATGGACATTGTAAGACACACGTAACATTGTAATTATCTTTTAAAATGTTATTTACCTGTTGAGGATGCTTTGCTGAAATAGTTTGTTATGTCAAACTTTTAATTTTCCAAGCTCTTACCTTCAGCAAAGTAATGTTATGAACATTGTAGGAAACACGTAACATTGTAATTATCTTTAAAAATGTTATTTACCTGTTGAGGATGCTTTGCTGAAATAGTTTTTTATGTCAACCTTTTTTTTAGTTTTGCCAGTTGTTGTTTTTTCTATTTTCTATGTTACCATTTACCATGTGTGCCTCTGAATTCATGATAACAGTTGGATTGTACGAGACTTCGTTTCCAGAGCAAAATAAGAAACGGTGCCTCAAAAACTTTATGAATACGAGTACGTTAGAATTTAATCAAAGTAGCCTCAGTCGAGAGAAGAGCTCCATAATTTGCTCCCACTGCTACAATTTTCCCCACAAGATGAAGATTGAAAATCTTTCCTACAACACCGTACATGTATGTGAACAACTCAATTTTTTAAGCTCATCTCAGGCAACATACTTCATGTATGCCTGTAACAATGCACCTCATGATTATGATGCAGTCGAACTGCACGAAAATCTTTTTCGTGTTTCAATATGATATAGCAATACATTACGGAGAATACCCGATTATCTTAAATAAATGTAACTTTCTATTCACAGTACTAAGTATTTTCTGACTACATTTCGAAACAATCAAGATTCGGACAAACACGCGAGTTAAAATCGGCGAAAAAAGTGGAGGGGGGGGGGGAGGGGCTATAGCTCACCCTAACCCCCGTGTTCCGCGGCCCCTGCTTTTATAGCTAGTTTTGCTTTTAACCATTCCATAGAAAATGCATCTCCAATGAAGTGTAATGGGCGAATTTTAGCTGACGCCTTTGTTGATATGTTCAGTGCACCCCTACTCTACGAGGAATGCACACAACTATAGACCACGTTTCTGTACAACAAATATAAAACAATCCTCAATTGTCTATCAGGGCCCTAAGCTATGGAACTCAATTCCAAAAGAGTTTCAACAGATTCGATCGCTAAACGTTTTTAAAGCCAAATTTAAAGAACATTTACTTACCCAGGCCGTTCATCCATAAACCATTATTTGATAATATGTACCCAATAGATATTAGCCATTGAATTAACCACTGAAAATGTCTAAGTAAATTGCACCTTTTCATTGGTTCTCTACCTGACGATTACAGCTTGACCCTACTTATCCCATTATAATCGACCTAACTACTAACTAAATAATACAAAGAAATGCGCGAAGCCTAAAACATTATAAGCCCCGAGGTTTCTTTTTTAGACTGCCTGCCACCCTACATGTACTTATACAATCCTATAATTATTCATAGAAAAATATTATTTATATATATATATATTTATTTATTTATGTATGTATGTATGTATTATATTGATATACTGTTCAATCTGCCGTAAATTTCTTCACTATGGTGGTTTAAAAAAATAAACATCAACATCAACATTGGTATAAATTCGTCTTTCAACTTCAAGCAAAATGAGCTTATAATTCGATAGAACATGGCTCAGTTAGTACCCACTGACAATTTTAACTTGATATATAGAACAGTTTTGGAGAAATGAGTGTTCGATATCTTCCGAGTTTATAGTGATTTCTAGAACTGGAGGCAACTTTTGCCTCCAGTCATACAATATCTGTAATTATCGACGTTTTCAAAGACACATTACTCCAAAAGTATTCAACATATCGAGATCAAATCTTTGGTAAACACTAATTGTGGCATAATTTTACAATTTATGGATTCTTGAAGTTGGGTTTATGCTACATGTATATTATGCTAATGAGGCAAAATTTAAACAATGACGTCATACTGAAATCCGTCTATTCACACGGTACCTCCAAACCATATTCTCAACGTCTATTAACCCGCTTGCCCCTTACGGCAGCTTTACTGGAATCAGAAACTTTGTGAGCCATATCGGTCAAATATATATATATAGTAGTTATCCAATGCTTTCGAGTGGGATACCGTGGAATATACGAAGAAGAGAATACAAGTGGCGTGTTCCACGGTATCCCATTACATAACTAATTTATCCCATGCCCCGACGACCAAAAAGAATAACAACAAATTGAAGCAAGTAGTGTCGGATAAGCGATGCTGCAATTAGCGCTGAAGTGGAACGCACGAAAACTGGAAGATCTGAAATAAGTGCAAATATTTCTTTGCTATGGAATCTTACAAACACCCGCGGCGACAGGAACACACGCGCCCAGCTTTGGCGCACACAGAGTGGAAAACCTCCCGTTGAATACCGCGGAATGTACAACGGCTTTCCAGGCCTCTTATTGGTTGTACTTTTTTTTAAGACATACATGGGGTAAATAAACACATATGACAATCGGGTCATGTTTTCTATACTGTTCAAAATTTCTTGTTGTTAGTGTTTTTTCCTATAAGAAATCTTGTAACTGTTGATTTTAAAAGCATTAAAGGCCTGTACACATTAGAGACGCATGCGCAGACGCAGACGCAAGAGCAAAGAAAAACAAGTGTGAATGGAAGTGACGGAGACGCAATAAAAAGGGAAATTTTCCTTCTTCTTGCACACACCTTGCGCTTGCGTCTGTGCTTGCTTCACTAATTTTCTAGTGTGAATGGAGCTGAAGCAAGCGCAGACGCGGACACAAGCCACTTTGTAAAACAGAGACAATCACGCATGCGCACCCTCTTTGCTCGCGTCGCTTGCTTCACTTGCGTCCCTAGTATGAATGTCCTTGAGCTTGCATCTGTGTCTACGTCTGCGTTTGCGTCTCAGTGGGAACAGGCCTTTTAAAAAACAAAAGATTGACCACACCCAATCGTTAGACTTTAGTTTGAGGATTTTTTTAAAAAAATTGATGGATTTCTATGTACAAGTTTATTGTCATTGGTGCTAATTGCAATGTCAAAAGAAGAATGCAATCTTAAAGGCTAATTTTACTAAATAAAACTTCGCTTTAAAATTAATTTGTCCGAACAATTTATCCGAAATATGACAGTACCGTTTAATTCGATTCACAATGCAGTTTCCAACTGGTTCGTGAGCTTTTTTTATTCAACAGCTTTGGAAGAAACATAGAAGATTCTGACTTTATCTAAATTGCTAAGCCTCCCAATACTCCAGTCACTCCAGTCCAGTCAATATAAACAGATTGTAGCCGTATGTCAAAAGTAAATCTTTTTCCGAACCTTATTTGCATAATTTTGCTTCTTTTAACAGTGTAGTTTTTCAGAAATGAAAGAAAACGTGTTTTCAAAAAATTGCACATTTTAGATTTAAAAGCATAGATACTAGTTAACTTCTAAATCAGTTGAGATAAACAGCTTAACAAGTATAAGATTTCAAGAGTATAATTTAGATTGAAATGTTTGTGTTTTAATATTTATGTTTATTAAGGTTATATTAAACTCAGTTTGTGAATTTCATCACGCAGCTGTGTTTTTATAAAATCTATTTTGTATACAGAAACAAGAACTAGTGTAATTGAAATTAAAAATCAGCTGTTTCCCTGCTTGAAATTTAATGCAAAACACCATTCATCTCTCAAGTTATTACAAAAACCCAAACTACCAACCCTATTGAGAATTCTCTGAGAGTTGACGATAAGCGTGGATAGAAAGCTGTTAAGTGTATGTGAACGTTTTTCACATCTAGCTGTGTTGCGGCATTAATTCGACGACAACATTTCACTGTCGAAAATTTCGGCTTTTACTTTGAGCTCTGAAGGTAAATTTAAGTTTATAAATAATAAAGTGGAAGTAATCCAATATGTGCGCTCCTTAGGTATATTAGGTGTATCTTTATTCCAGAATATGAATGAATTCTGCCACCTGGAGCAGAATAGACACATTGCATTCAAGTATTCCAGAGTATGAACATATTCCAAACGAATGTTTAAACTGAGTATTCAGGGATTTTTTATCCCAGAGAGCCAAAACTGACGCGCTCTTGAGCAAGCATTCTCAAAGATTAAGTCTGCAGAACATTTGTAATATTTTATTAAAAATATGGACACTTTTCTTGAACTTTATAATTTCTAAAGAGCATATGGAAATAATAAAGTGAACATAATTTCCAAAACGTGATCACAATATATTATAGACTTTCAAATCGTTTGAACTCACACAGAATATTTTTTACGGGAATATTCGTCAAACGCGAGTTTGTATCACCAGAAAACCAGTAACACAGAATTTTTTTCAAAGCAGCTGAGTTAAAAATCCAAAAAAGCCCAGTTTGAATTGAAGACTACTTTAAATGGAAATTTTGCGCATTTGTTTACTGGGCACCTGCAGTGATTCCATTCAATTCTGCGTTCTGTGTAGTTGCAACTGTTATCTAGAGATAAGCTCCGTACCACAGTGTTACGTAGTTACTCCAGAGGATAGCTCATTTAGTGTAGAATCAGTATTTTATAACGTGGTGCGATTATTTTATGAAAACGGAATTGCTGTTTGAAAAACTAAAAACAAATTGCAAGTTTAGTTCTGTCTTTTAAACAACGAATTTACGGTAATTACATTTTCAAAACTGTATCATTACTGACTTTCCACAAAATACTGAATTACAAATTGTTGATGTTTAACATCCATGTATTTTGTATATATTATTGGGTAGAACTTTGAATAAACAATTCTTTTCATCTTGTGTAAGACGTGATTACAAAATTAGAAACTAAGGCCATTATTTGAAAATATTCGACATGCTATTACCATATCTATATATTGTCCACTCACTTGCTTCGGGATTTTTCTTTTCCTTGGAATGCCCGAATTTTTTACAAAAAGCGATTTTTAGCCTTAAAGTACTTGCCTTATCGTTCAAAACGAGCTAACATGCTCAGGTACAAAGTATATTAACCTAAAACCGCCATTCTCTGTTAATTTTGTGAATATTAGTCAGCATAGAAAAATTATATGCAGCTTTTGTTTGCTCAGTTTAACAAACATCACTGTGACTTGTATTAACCTAAAACTCCCAACAGATATTCGAATCGAAATATGTTTCACTTGCGAAACAACTAAGTAAAACGAAATAGATTAAGTTGTGTGTTTTGTTTTATTTTATTTTTTTATATCAAATTCTTAAACCACGAAATACTAATAGCAGTATATGTGAATAGAATCCTACACCTGCCTGTCGCACTGTTTCACCAAGCAACTTTTTTTCACTCAATCGTGACTGCCAGAAACCAAACAAAATGTTTCAACTTAAAATTATAATGTACGGATTTTGCAAGAAGTCTTGAGAAACAACTTTAAAGTTCTTTCGGTTCTATGTGTATATATTTTTTTGTTTTACACAATCAGTTTAGCGTTAAAAGTTTACTACAAACATGACTTAAAAATTCACAATAAACCCATGAAACACTTGGGTCAATTCAAAGTTTACTGACGCTTCCTCTTCCATTTGTCTGAAGTGGAAGTAGGACGCCATGGCTTTGAAGCGAGTTTGTACCACTCGAATCAGCACAGGCTTTGCAAGAAAATGTTTTTCTGAAGAACGATTTCAAAGCGTTCCCCAAATCTCTGTTTGTAAAACAAAAAATGCACGGATCAATAGCAGAGCTCATGTATTCTAAAGACAGCGTCACTGGGTAGACTTCATAAGGAATCTTGTGATGTCCTATAGCCAAACCCACGATAACGACTGCAATATGCGGCATCCAACAAACCAAAAATGCGCCCACAATCACAGAAACTCTGCGCGCCGCGCGAACATTTAACTTCAGTTTTATAGACCTCAAGCATCTTTCATTCTTGTTTTTGTGTATAAAACTGCTTTCCACAGGTTTTGGAGTTGACTTCACAATTTTCTTGACTTGTTCTCTGGCGATATAGTATACGCCAATGTTAGAAGCTACCATCACGACGGCCGGTACACAGAAGTTAAGAATCACTAGGAAGAAGACATAGCTTCGAACCATATCTCGGACACATCGACCACTCTTGATTGTTGTCTCAATATTTCGCCAGCCCATTTGCGGTAAAAGGCCAGTCACAGCAGAATAGGCCCATAAAACGGCGATGAGGGCCAGTGCTTTCTTCCTGGTCATAAACCGTTCATACTTGAAAGGATAAGCTATGGCCAGAAACCGTTCAACACTCAGTGAGCTCAAGTTCAAAGCGACGGCAGAGGTTCCGATAAGATTTAAGGTAGCAAAAAAGTCACACAAGACGATTGAATTGCCATATGGGTTTTCATCTTCAAGCATCATGTATATTGAAGTTGGCAAAACAGAGCACAAAATGAGCGTGTCAGCGATTCCAAGACTTAAAATGAAATAATTACAAATAGTCCGAAGGTGCGAGTTCAGATAAAATGCCAGAAAAATTAAACTGTAACCGAATATCGAAACGGACATTATTACGCAATATAACGCTGTTATTGCAAAGACATATTCGTCACTGAAGTGTATTGGTCTGTAAGCTCTGTTAAGATTACTTCCGTTCCTGTGTAGTTGTTGTTGCCAATTCGACGCGTTTCCATTCGTTCTGAATTCGGAAGCACCAAGATCCATCGTGAAAAAAACCACTGTCTCGATTGCCCGACTCGATCTGCGAACAACCTTGAAAAAAAATTCCAATCTGCAATTGGGACTGAAAATGTTTGACTTAAATGAAGAAATCCAAGAGAAAAACGTTTCTCGGGACTCCAAACTTACCGCTAGCCAGTACTTGAAACAAAACAGGTAACTTTGTCACACTAAAAGTTGTGTAGATCTGCTAATAACCCAAACTATCTCTGTGAGTTAAACAGCAAATCAAATAGCGAGTTAGCACGCTTTGTGAGCAATTAGTCAAGAAGCAAAAACGAGCTCGCAACACGGTGCCCTCAGAATCAAGTTTTTACTGGCTCCAGCCAGTCCAGGTTCATTTCAGCAGATGGAACGACGGCCGTTGACATGGTTGAATTCACTTTAACGAGTCAGTGTTTAGAGTACACAGGTTCCACGTCGCCAAAGCTGTGATTAAGTACAATTAGGCGGCCTAAAAAAAATTGTAGCGAGACACAAACTAGCAGAGGTTTCTCTATCTTTCTGATTCTATTCAAGTACAGACAATTTTGCCAGTTTACTTTGGGCAGGTGATTGGCTCTTCTGCCAATTAACTGCTTCAATTGTTATTCATCGTTGGAGTTTACTAGAATATCCGAACACGGAATATGTTTATGTATAAAAAAACTGATTTACATACAACTTTTATTCAAAAAGGAAATTGAAAGTCTTATCATTTACTTTCAGTTCCACATGAAAATAATACGGTCAATGAACTTTCGTGTTTAGTTTGTCTGGTTACCGAGACAAGATATAGATTGAATGTTTTCATATTCTATTTTAATATATAGGCCGCACAACAGACGGTTTATACTGTATAAGTTACTCTAACGGTTTTAAATACAGACACCTAAGTCAAGAAAGGATTTTTTAAACATACTTGGGTGAAAAGTTAAAACACGAATCTTATTGATAATCACTGAGAAACGATGTGTAAACAATGGCAAGCTCATTAGCAGTTATCGATCATACACACTCCTTTGTTACAACCGGAACAAGCTTGTTAAGGACACTTGCCAAAAATTTAAAGGCAACGTATGGAAAAAATTTGAACAAAGCGAGCTTCAATTCAGCCAAATAAACTTGTCTTATAGCAAGGTCTGCAGCTGTAATGAATATCAATGATTCCTGTCAGTGTTTATGTTTTTAAAAAGCATTTTTTTTCTTGACTTAAGTGTATTCTCCAGACTTTGAATTAAAACATAGGTTCTAACCCATTTGTAAATTTATTTTTCAGCTGAATATAAATTGTTTCTACTTGATTTGTAAACAATCTCCAAATGCTGAGTTCGTGGATTATTTTCCCAAAACGGCCGGGAAAGTGCCCATATTTTGACCATATTTGAATGTTTAGAAGTGACCAACATCTTTCGTGTAAACTCTACATGGGTTACATTGCTTTGAGAAAAAAAAAGTATATCAGCAGAAATTATTACCAAACTCAGCCATTTCACACCAATTCAAACTCTGACATTGAGCATATATATGTCAATCTCTGATACACTGATATCTCACTTATGGGCAAAGGCTTCTCAGACACATTTGAATAAACTCCCGCACTGCACTTTTGCATGAACGAGCTCTTGGTTTAATTTATTTTACTAACACAAACTGGCATGCTGTTTCAATTTTTGTTTTAAAGCAAACATCGTACATATTCAATCATTTTCTAACTGTCTGATATCATCAACCAATCAGCAGCTAACTTCCAGTGCCCTGAACTTATTTACTATGGATACAAGCTGTTATGGGTGGGCTGACACGGAAAAAGACGAAATAGTCAGAAGTTAATTTGAATAATACATCCGTGTCAGCCCACCCATAATAGTGTTACGGTATAGTTTTGAAAGAAATGTTTTATTCCAGGATGTAAGATTCAAGTTGTTTCTGTTTTCCGTTAACAAACACTGGTTGTCAAATCTTATTAGAATCTTTTGATCTGAAGCTATAATTTAGATTTGTAATTAGAAACATCGATCTCCAAATAGATAATGGGAAAATAACAGAAACCGTAATTAAGCGTATCACTTTAATTTAGTTTAGGAGAGATATGCTTTTAGAAGTATACATTTTACTTATCTTTAGAACCTGAAGCCCGGTTTCCATATAATCGCTCCCGTCGCTACTGTCGTCATGCACTGTCGTCGAAAAACGTGTTTCAGCGACGGTAGCGATACATGGAAACACACTCTTCAGCGATAGTAGCGACGGGAGCGACAGTGGCGATGAGCGTCGCTGGGATAGAAAAATTTCTATTTCGGCGACAGTTGCGATAGCAGCGACGGTGTATTTTGTTAATGGAAACTACTTAAAATTTTAGTAGCGACGGTAGCGACAAAAATGCTTCCCAGAGTGCAATACACACAATGAAAACATCCGGTAGTGCAACTCGTCACTTCCTCTCACATTCTTCAAAATGGTGTGCAGTGGAGAAGTGAATGTTGTCTTCTTCATGGAAGAAGTGCAAAAATACGACTGTCTTTACAATAAGTACAGTAAAAGTTATAAAGACAAGTATATTAAGATGAACTGCTGGGCGGTCCAACCAAGGCAAGCAGATGCTCGAATCTTTCTGAAGACATCCTGGTGAACCTACGAAGTGAAATTGGCAGGAAGAGTTCGAGGCATTGACATACGCTAAAAAAACGCGGTATAGTTGTTCTTTTAATGTGTAAGTTAGAAGCTTTGAATTTTTTTAAAACATCACTTTACGAGGATCTCGACTTGGCTTACCTGTAAAAGAACTCTCTGTCATGAAGTCGAAGCTCTTGTACAAGCGTATGAAAAGTCCCGAAATTCTGCCTCTTCTTAAAAATCTCCTGTATCCAAAATCGATGTTTCCTTCTAACTATCTGCTGTTCTCTTTTTCTCCTGTGCTGTGTTGCAGTAAGAACAAGCATAACGCCTGTTTGAAGTTGTAGTATACGAAATCGTTCGTTCGCATCCGCCGCCATTTTAAAAATAGCGCCAAATTCGCGCTCAAATATTGTTATTCGACCCAAGCTCTCCTACCGAGTTAAAGAAATCGAGCGACAGCGGCTATTATATGGAAACATCGTATCGCTAGCATCGCTCAAAAAATATTTTTGTGTCAAACACGTTTTTCGACGACAGTGGCGACAGTAGCGACGGGAGCGATTATATGGAAACCGGGCTTAAGCAAAACAGATGTTTTTCGACAGTGAAAGTGAACTAGTTTGCTTATCTCAGAAGCATTCGTGTCAAACATTGACTGCTGTTCTGCTCAGCCTACAAATTGCAGATATATTTTGTGGTGTAACAGTAGACGGTTGTATAGTCACGGAGCACTTTATCCTTCTAAAGCTTTAGAAATGTTCAATTATCAGCTATAAGCCACATGTGTGATTCTAAAGAAATATGAGTGTCTTAAGTACATAAGTTGTATTAACACTAATGGAAAACTTAGTAGAAAACATAAAAACGACAGGGTTTAGTTAGTAGAGAGAGGCAGTCAGAGAGGCATCCCGAGAGGCAGTCAGAGAGATATCCTGAATCGCTGTATACTCAACCGAATAAAGAAAAAACCTACCAAGCTCCGTCTCTGTGTATTACGCCCCTTCCAGCGTAATAATAGCTTGCATGTGTGTGTGCCTAGCCCGCAAGGGTGGCTATAAACACTCGAGTGAAGAAAAAACTTGGGCCCTCGCCGAATCCTCACATCTATCCAGTACTCGCTGTGTTGCCAGCATGGTAGGTCTCGATGGTGCAATGGATAGCCAGGAGATGTAGGTTCGAGTCCGCTCGGGGCATAAAAACGATTTTTTTCGGACGAGTGTAATACGGAAAAAGACGAAACAGTCAGAAGTTAATTTATTATGGATAAAAGTATGGCTGAAAGTACTACATTCTCACAACAAAGATTTTCTACCTCAAATAAATGCTACATCAGTTTATGATACAGAAAACGTCCTTGTCAAGGGCTGGAGCAAGAATTTGTATAGAAAACACCACCCTAGTTCTCGAAGAATTACTGAAAAATACCACGAGCATTTGATGAAAGTGACACTGACAGTAATACCACGAGTGCGTAGCACGAGAGGTGTTTCATATTTGTCACTTTCATCAAATTCGAGTGGTATTTTTCATTAATTCTTCGAGAACTAGGGTGGTGTTTTTTGTTAAGACCTACGACCAATGTTCTGCATTTGTTTTGTAGGACTGAGACAAGTTTTTGCCTACGTACTTTAAATCTTAACTTTATATGCGTGAATGATTTGAGCGAGCAAATTGGTTAGGAACAAAACTTTAGTTCTTTGACTTTTACGAAAGTTTTCAAGAAAAAAACGACATATTCACGGAAGTTTTCCGCCTTGTTTGTGATTGTAATTCTGCGAGCGAAGTTAACGGATGACAATGCCAATTACTGTTTTTAAAAGAACATGTACACGGATTTTTAAAAAAAGAAAAACACACGGTAAATGATCAGCCAATCAGAGCCCAGTATATTTTTGTAGGTGTGGTACTGTATTAGGAATGAACTAACAAATTAACAGTTTGCGAAAACGAAGGAAAAGGACTTTCAAAACAGAATTACATAAATTGCTTTTTAAAATTCTTCAAAATGAAGATTTATGGCACTTGGAAATAGTTTTTGGCATATGCATATCTCCAATTTTTGCAGAAACTGTTACTTTAAGTCAATTAAGGCCTGATTCATGACTTGTGAGATAAATATAAGACAGAAGGCAGGTGATCGGACGTTTATCAAGTGCTTTTAGGTCTACCCAAAAGGCACCATCCCAGAACACGCCGCGACGTTAGTAACGATTGTTGTTGCTTCTCGTCTTGCTGGAGAAACAAATTTCGTAGAATGAAATATTAAACAGACAAGTTCTGATAATTACATTCAATAAAGAAGTTGGTTTTTAGCCCATCTACAACTTTAGCTGATAAATGTATTTAAACATAATGAGTTTTGATAGACGTGGTCTATTTTATGAGTCAATGAGTATTAATGAGTCACAAGTCATGAGTCAATGAGTCAATGCGTCGACTGGAAAAAAAAATGGTAATGCATTTATTTCGGGCAACTCTCGAATGTATACACAGAGACGACAATTATTGTATGTTCTTCAGACCAATGGCGGTTTAGCCTCGTCAGTCTCCGCACGGGCGATGGGAAACGTTTGTTACGAGTTGAGTTTCGCCGAGACATTTAAATAACACAAAATAACTCAGACCTTTGTTGATGTGTGTTCATTTGTGCTCACGAAGTCCTGTTTCCCATATTAACCTTTCCTGCAAGCCGCAACCGATATTCTGCTTTTTTTTTAAAGTGAATTTTCTCTCGCAACTCGAGCCGCCATTTTCTTTTCATTGTAAACTTAGCCCCAGGCCGAGTAAAACAAACCTGTGCGGCACAGCACATTTGAGGAATGGACCTCTTTCATGTGAAGAGAAAATGACGGCTCGAGTTGCGAATTGCGAGTAAATTACCCGTTACCACTGGACTGGGCAGTGGTATTTAAATCAAGCGGATTACGATGCACTGCTGAACATCCCATGAGGATGACTATATTCACCAAGCTTTCTGGTGTCGAGTGTGAATTGCAGTATAGATTGTTCCAAACCTGTTCAACGGAAAAGTTTAATTTCTCCTAATGACGCGGAATGATACATTCAGATCAAAACACAAATAGATTTTTGTATGTTCTGCGACACTTTCAGTTTAAAATTTTGCAATTTGCTTAATGGCGAAATAACATTAAATGATGGACATGTGTGACCCTCTCATGTGAATATACTATAGCAATGGGACAGATTTATGCCTTTTTAAAACCAAATTTAACTTACATCAACCAGGAAGCAAAATTCCTGTCGTGATTCCCGCGACTTGCTGCCTGTTGAGCCTGCGATCTAATGTCCAGCATGAGTGACTCATGACTCATGACTCATGGACTCATTAAAAAGTTACATTCGTTTTGATAGTACTTAGAACTGTTTTAAAACCAACGACTGAAATTTAAAATGGCGGCCACTTTGGAACCATTTTTATGCGCGCGCGGTTTTCTGGAATGGTGCCATATGATCAATTCAATCATCTGGAGGAACCAATGGTATGAGTTTGTTCCATCTCGTTACACACTTCGTTCTACTTTGTCTTTTCCTTTGTTATTATATTTTTTATGTTTATGCTTATTTCAGAAGTATGAACCAGGTTTTAAGGTCCTTAATTAAAGCCATTGAGGTACGGCGCGTGTTTTTAACTTCCCCTTCAATATAATTGCTTTTATTTGCACAAGAGCCTTCTTGTCTTCATGCTCAGGCCGGAAAAAATTAATGTTGTTGAGCAACAAAAAAAAGATTTTGTATTTTAAAAACGACTAGCAACCTTTTTGTTTTGTTATCATAGGAAATTGAAGTTCTTTGTATTGAAATTCAGTGATATTCGGGACCGGCAACTAATTGTGGCGGGGGTGGTGGCGGTGGAGGGAGAGGGGGGATGGAGGAGATTTTTTTTGGGGGGGGGAGCCTCA
>JANRMR010006679.1:6723-17094 GCA_025434825.1 Bergia sp. 'catenularis' | reverse complement strand
AAAAAGCAAGGCTAAAGCTAAATCCTTTCCCGAGCCAAGTGGCTCATAAAGCCGTCGCTTATCTCCGGTTTCTACAGTGTTAAACGGATGAGAGGTTGTTACACCCCCAGGACAGGACACTAATGCATCGCAGGTTTGCGTCTATATAGCTGAGTCAACTGGAACAAGCCTAGAAAATTAAAGTGCCTTGCTAAAGGACACAACAAAGTTGTCAGGTTCAGGTTCGAACTCACGACCTTTTTGGTTACGAAATTGTTTTTGAGTCGGATATGCTAACCACTCGACCACTGTACCGCCGACAAAAAGTAAGGCGGGGAAAATAATTTGGGTCAACCTTGCTGTTTCTAATTTAAAAACCATTTTAGAGGTGTGTAGGTTTGTGATCGATGCCCTTTAGTTTCAGAATGGTACTGATAAATTTATTATGTGCATCATTAAAGAGAAATTGAAACACCTGTCTGTGCAAAATAGTAAATCGTATTGAAGATATTCTTTAGCACTTAAGTTTTACTTTCTATCTTTTCACTAAATTTTAATAAAAGATTAAACCCAAGCAGTTTTATTATGTTTGAAAATGGCACTAGAGTCACAACCCTTTTTAGCTATATTAGAATTGTGCTAAAATAATTATTAATCAATGCTTTATTTCAATAAAGATGAAGAGACATGGCTTCGAGTTTGATTCTTTCGTGCTGTTTGGTATACATTTTTAAAACACCCTAAGAGAGAAGTCTGACACTGCAGCCGGGAAGCAAATATTGCATCCCATATAAGTCATGCGAGATGTAAAAGCTTTTACCTTAAGTCAGATTCAAGATGGAAATCCAAAAATGCACAAATACGCAGATAGCACAGAATGCTTGTGGGTTTCATCAACAATGTTTCCGTGTTTCCAAATTGTTTGAGCAACGTTTTACTTCTTGCATAGAACCTGTTAAACCAACAATCGATGTTCCCGAGAAAGGAAAAGTAATTCCCGTCAGTGACACAACTCCTGTTACCTTGAACGTGGGAGATAACATCACAGCTCTCACCAACAACACGGTACAGATCAGATGTCCGGTCAGCGGTGTACCTAAACCCAAACTCACCTGGACTCGAGATAGAGAGGAGATCACTTCCAGTGGAAGATATGACATCGATAAGAGTGGAACATTATCAGTGAGCCATCTAAACAAAGGAGACAGTAGTCAATTTACTTGCAATGTTCTGAACAAATTTGGTAACGATTCCCGAACAACAAAACTTGATGTTGTTGGTAAGTAAAATGCTGCTGAAACAATTGCAATGTTTAGCCAACTTTTGTTTGAAGAAACACCGGCCTTGTTTATACAAATTGGGTTGACGTTGCGATCGTGCCGGAGTAATTTTGACTCTGTTCAAACATTACATCAACAACCGTCCAACAGATTGTTGCTAATCTTCTTTTCTGAAGAAAATTTTAGACTGCTTCGGAGGCGTACAATAGGATATACTTAAGAAACAACTGACGCTATTCCAACAATTGTCAGTGATTTGACAAAGACAAAAAGGCAAAAATAATGGTTTGATTATATATGCAGCTTAGATAGTTTCCTAGCTAGCTTGTTACAGGAAGATGTAGGTTTAAAAGTATTGGTTGATTTAGTGTTGATAAAAATATCTTCTTGTACAACATTCTTTTTATTCAAGCTTGTTCTTAATTAGTTAGTTGGTCAGTTTTCCTTTGTGTGTGTGTTTCTACTACTTCTTTTGTGAATTAACTTTTTTTAAAATTTTGGGCAGCTTATTTTGTTTTGTTTTGTTCTGTAATGAGAGTTAATATTTTTTAAATGCGCTTTTTTTTAGAAAAAATGCATGTTTTTACTTTTATTTAGACCCGATCAGAGCTAAGATTGACAGGCCAGATAAGAGCAAAAACATTCCGATTGGAGACGGTTCCCCAGTAACTGGTACGATTGGTGATAACATAACCGCCCTTCCTAACACGACTATCATTATCAAGTGTCCTGCCAATGGTGTTCCCCGGCCAGTAATCAGCTGGACAAGGGACGGAGAGACGATCGTTGCAGGAGACGAAGCTGCTATTAATAGTGAAGGATCCCTGATAATAAGGTCACCCACACTCGAAGATAAAGGTCGGTACACCTGTACTGTCACAAATAAAGATGGCGAAGACAGCATTTCATCTCAAGTCAATATAACAGGCAAGTTGAAGTCTCTTAAATATAACGTTATATTTTTATCGCACTTGTTCATCTCCGCTTTTTGTTGAAAACTTGAAGTAACGTTTTTTATAGTCTTTTTGTTTTTGTTTTGTAGTGTCCGTCCAGGTAGTATCATTAAAAATCTTCGAGCACAATTTGTGTAGAGGGTGCAAAAAAACATAGTTTGATAGCCCTTAGTATGGCATGGAATAAAAGTAGTATAAAAAATCAAGAAGACTTGTGAGACATTGTCTTTCATGTCGGTATGTTATTAAAGAAAAACACCACGCGGTCAAGAGCCAGTCATGCCTTGTGCTAATACTATTTTCTCCCCTTTGGTCATGATTTTTTCAGTATTTCAGCAATTCTTCTTGAACACTAATTACCTTCAAAAAATATAGAACAGCTTGCGGAAACATAAGTGTTTGAAATATCTGGAAACGTTGCAGACGTGATAATTTAGTTATTATAAGCGTTTTCTTTTAAAAATATTTTAACTTTATAGCTTGTCTATTATAGAAACAACTTTAGATCGCCTGTCAGTAAATGTCAAACATGTCACGCAAGTTTAAAAACTTGCAATCTTGCAAACTTTGACAGATAAAAAGTCCATGGGAAACTAACAATATGAACTGTTTCCGTTAATGATAGGCTCTGTTGTACAGCTCTAACAGTTAAAAGCGTTTCGGGTAGATTTGAAGTATCCTCGGTGTCAAAATTGTCCAACAAGAGGAAATCCAAGGGCTTTAAACAGAATATCTAAAGGCACATTCTAATAACATGTTATTAACTATTCAACTGATTTCTTGAACATTATAAAAATACAAACTGTTTTAAGATCTAGAACTAACTTTGATTGACTTTACACTATATTAGAACCAACCAAAGCCCGGGTGAAACGGCCAGAGAAGAGCAAGAACATTCCTATTGGCGACGGCAGCCCGGTATCGGGTACTATCGGTGATAACATAACTGCACTCCCCAACACGACCATCAACATAGAATGTCCAACCAGCGGCGTACCAACACCTTTTGTGACTTGGAGTAAAAACGGGTTGCCAATAAAAACAGGGAAGAATATAATGATCGACATTAGGGGAACACTAACGATACATTCAGCCAAGACTGAAGACAAAGGACAGTACACCTGTAGAGTAAAGAATGATTACGGAGAAGACAGTTCATCTTCACAAGTTAATGTCGTAGGTAAGAAATTTAATCTTTGTTACGGTATCAGTGATATTACAAACAAGATGTGGTTTGATGATGATTAATTGAAGAGTTCTGATAAATATTAGACTAATGTCAAAGATCGCAAATTGTACTTGTCTGCTGGTTATCTGCTAAATAGGTGCAAAGATTCGCAAGTCCTCTTTTGTTTGCTAATTTTAAGGCGTAGCGACTGCTTTGATTGTACTATTAGTTTTCTTAAGAAAAGACTATGGTAATAGTAATGGTAATTTGATTCTTTCTTCTCAAAAGGGCTTTTAGATTTCAATTACAAGTTAATTTAAAAATATATATCTTTACTAAAAAGCTGTTCGCTATACAGGCCACACTGAATTGTATAAACCAAAGCGGCTACTTGTCGAAGCTAAATAGCTCTCACAGAGGTCGACACATGACAGTTGTATCATTTTCATACGACTGACAAATAGCGGTTGATAGTTACGAGAGCAAACTAATCAGGACATTTTGTCCATTCAGATTGCAAGCTCAGCTGATTGATTGAATATTAGGCATTAAAACTGTAACTTCACACCTGTTACAAATAAATACTTTTTCTCCAATTTTCCCCCAAATTATCTTTCAATGACTTCGATTGAATCAGGTACTTTGAAGAAGAATTGCTTAAGCAAACTATAAGACATATTTTCTTATCTAATTGTCAGTCGTCGTTTTACAATTTTTTTCAAAAGCACCTGCAAAACCGACAATCGATGTTCCCAAGAAAGGAAAAGTAATTCCCGTCAGTGACACAACTCCTGTTACCTTGAACGTGGGAGACAACATCACAGCTCTCACCAACAACACGGTACGGATCAAATGTCCGGTCAGCGGTGTACCTAAACCCAAACTCACGTGGACTCGAGATGGGGAGGAGATCACTTCCAGTGGAAGATATGACATCGATAAGAGCGGAACATTATCAGTGAGCAAGCTAAATAAGAAGGACAGCGGTATATTTTCTTGCCATGCGCGAACGAAATTCGGCGAAGAGTCCCGAACAACTAGGGTTGATGTTGTTGGTACGTTAACATACAGACATCATTGTCATAGTTATGCTTGAAAAAATCAGCACGACGTTAGAACATAATACTATTATTCCTAACGCGTTACAACAAAATTTTTTAGCCAGTCACAGGGCACGTGCAATGAAAAATATCTTTAATAAATCTACATTGACTGTAACTTCTTGCTGCAGTTTTATTTTACTCTTCCCTTTCTGTGATTACTACTCTTCATTTGAATAAATATACTCGCAACAAATTGGTCGAAAACATGCTATTTATCTGTTTTTAATATTATTGTTTAAATGAGGTTTTCAAAACAAATTCCGACGGTTTTGTTCCTTACTCAATAGATCTCGTCAAAGCAAGGATTGATAAACCCGACAAGGGTAGTAATATTCCCATAGGGGACGGTACTCCGGTCAAGGGAACGATTGGTGACAACATAACCTCCCTTCCAAACATCACTATCAGCATAAAGTGTCCCGCCATTGGTGTTCCACGACCGGTGATCAGTTGGACAAAAGACGGAAAACCAGTCATCGATGGAGAAGACATCACGCTTAATAATGATGGAACACTGATAATTAGCTCAACCAAGGTAGAGGATAGTGGCCGCTACAAGTGTACGGTGAAGAATACGGATGGAGAGGACGGTGCTTCAACTCAGCTTAATGTAACGAGTGAGTTTATGGGCATGTAACATACTCAACTAAACCTGCTGTCTTTTTCACCCATAACTGCAACAAAGTGACGTTTTTGGAAATCAGATTAAACACTACTGTATTTTGCAACGTTAATTTTGCCTCTAACACTTTTAGCCCCAAACATGACTGTTGATTTGCTCTTAAACCCATCCTTTCCTTTTAAACAGTTTTAGAGAATTTCCCTTATCGTATTAGGCAGTTTGCTGCGTGTGATCAAATCCATTGCTCTCATAATCAAACAAATTGTATCATTTTAATGTTGTAGGAAGAAGCTACCTGTTGATAAACTGGCTGGGCTGAAAGGCTATTGTTTGAGAAGCTATATCAATCACTAAAAAGAGTGTTTGATCACATATCTCGAACTCGAATAAAGAAAAATCAGTTGTGCGTTATTTTTGGTGTTTCGTATGTGATCAAACATTCTTCTTATTTGGTATGTCACGTCAACAACTTTTTATCAATTCTTAAACACCAAGTCTTTTTCACTCGTTTCTATTAGAACCAATCAACGCCAAGATCAAACGGCCGGAGAAGAACAGAAACATTCCTATCGGTGACGGCAGCCCAGTGTTAGGTACTGTTGGCGATAACATAACCGTACTCCCCAACACAACCATCACTATCACGTGTCCAGCCAGTGGCGTACCAACACCTTCGGTGACGTGGAGCAAAGACGGCCTGCCAATTAGAACAGGAAAAAATGTAGTGATTGACAGTCAGGGAATATTAACGATACGTTCATCTAAGATTGAAGACAAAGGACAGTACACCTGCACCGTGAGTAATGGCGATGGAGACGATAGTTCATCTTCACAAGTGAATATTGTGGGTAAGTTGACCTTCAAAGTGGTTAAAACGACACTGAGGGGGTGTACCCTCAATATTGTCTCACTTGTCTCTTAAACCCCCCTGATGTGTCTGTTCAAATGAAGATATCAATTCTTCAAGAGGAGACGCGTTATAATAATGTCACAATTTATTCTGCTTCAAAGGAGTGGATACTTTTGGGTTAGGTAAAAGCATTTTCAGCAAGACATTGGTAAATATGAGTCTGCTCTAATCTACTGTAAGTTTAGTTCCATAGACATCGATATTAATGAAAAGACTAATGAAAAGAAGCTTAAGTTATACACAGAAGATTTGCTTCTCTCATAGTAAGCTAACTATTGTCTGAAAATACATCAAATATGCTTATATGTTTGTTTGATCGGAATCATTGCGATACATGAACTACTTTTTTCGCTGCTAGTACATAGCGGATAAAATCGTTTCTGTATATATTACTTACAAATTACAGTTGTAACACAACTTTATATGACCTTAATTTTAAAAAAACACATTTTCTTACTAGCTCCTCAGAAGCCAAAAATAGGTGTTCCAAAGGATGGCAAAGTAATCCCCGTCAGTGACACAACTCCGGTTACCTTGAACGTGGGAGACAACATCACAGCTCTCACCAATAACACGATACAGATCAGATGTCCAGTCAGCGGTGTACCTAAACCAAAACTCACCTGGATACGAGATGGAGAGGAGATCACATCCGGTGGTAGATATGACATCGATGAGAGTGGAACATTATCAGTGAACTCACTGACTATCGACGACGTCGGTCAATTTTCTTGTCAAGTTCAAAATAGATTTGGTAAAGACTCCCGAACAACTACGGTTGATGTTGTAGGTGAGTTGTGTTTTATGAAATGGTACAAATTTTGGTTATACAATTGCTCAGAGTAAGATATAATACAATAATCCATTTTTCGATTCTGCATAAAGGGTTTTAAAAATACTACCAAAAATATAAGAAATCAATTAGATGTTTTTAATAATTTTTCAGGAAAAGATAACCCGTTTCTTATCATTATTGGTCTTTCATGATAAAGTGGAACTTAATCCATGTTTGTAAAGATTTTCCATTACTTTTTGTTTTACAAGTTTATTTCAAAAGAAACAGGATGACAAGGCTCGTTCTTGTGTTTGGTAAATTTATCTTAAAATTATTTTTAACCTGATTTTATCTTTATACATAATGCATATTATTATCCAGGTGATCGGCTCTTGCGTGCAAGGAACGCCTGACAGAATTGATCATATAGCACCATCCCAGAACGCCGCGCGCGCACAAAATGGTCTCAAAATGGCCGCCATTTTAAATTACAGTCGTTGGTTTTAAAACAGTTCTAAATACTATCAAAACTCATTATGTTTAAATGCATTTATCAGCTGAAGTTGTAGATGGGCTAAATGGCAACTTCTTTGTTGAATGTAATTACAGAACTTGTCTGTTTAATAGTTCATTTTACGGACTTTGTTTCTTTAGCAAAACGAGAAAACAACAGCGATCGTGACTAATCTCGCAGCGCGTTATGGGATGGTGCCTTTTGGGCAGACTTAAAAGCGCGCTTATTGGCTTACTCCAAGCACGTGATAACTGTCCGATCACCTGGATTATAAAACTGATGTAGTTTAAAAAAGGATTTTGACTTATGATTCTAAATTTTAACCTGAGATTGACTTTAATTTGTTCTTAAAGATTCGAAAAAAATTTTCCTTAGTGTTCTCATAAAGATTGTTATAAAATTAGCGTAAACCCGTTTTTTGTAATCTATTCGGTATAAGTCAATACGACATAATTTCGAGTTGAAATTTGCTGTAGTTATGAAAATTTTAAACTTTTATTTTTTTCCAATTCATTTTCAACCAGACCCCGTCAAAGCCAAGATTGATAGACCGGACAAGAGCCTAAATTTTTCCATTGGAGATGGTTCGCCAGTGTCAGGAACTATTGGTGACAATATATCCGCTCTTCCAAACACCACAATCAGCATAAGGTGTCCCACTAGTGGAGTTCCCAGACCAGTTATCAGCTGGAAAAAAGACGGACAGACAGTCATTCCTGGAGGGGACATTACAATTGATAATGACGGAACACTGAAAATCATTGCCACCAAAGTTGAAGACAAGGGTGTTTATACATGTAGTGTGAAACACAAAGATGGAGAAGATAGCGCCTCGTCACAAATTAATGTAGTAGGTAAGTCTATGTTTGTATGTGCTTCCTCCCAACTTTTGCTACAACCGTTTTATAAGTAAGTATATTTCAAACGCAGTAAGTACATAAAACAAGATCTTTATTCTCGACTAAACAGCTCCTACAAACCTTTTACTACAACTCCTACTAATATCAAAGTGCGTGATTTGATCAACGAAGAGGGAGTAAAATATATGGTTTTGTCAAGAAAAGTTTAATTAGTATGTTTTGGCCGTCAGATTGGGTAGAACGCTGACTTTTGATACGATATTTTACTTCAACTCATCTCACCTCCTGTACGTTTAGTATGCTGGGATAAGATGTTGTGCTTTTTTTCATCCAAAAATTTCAGTACCACAAGCGGATAAAATAGAAATAGTTGTATTGAAGTTCGTTCGTCCAAGTAACTTGACTTATAACGATTGTTTTGTTCACAGCCCCTGTAAAGCCGACTATCGATGTTCCCGAGAAAGGAAAAGTAATTCCCGTCAGTGACAGAACTCCTGTTACCTTGAACGTTGGAGACAACATCACAGCTCTCACCAACAACACGGTACAAATCAAATGTCCGGTCAGCGGTATACCTAAACCCAAACTCACGTGGACACGAGATGGAAAGGAGATCACTTCCGGTGGAAGATATGACATCGACGAGAGTGGAACGTTAACAGTAAACTGGTTAAACAAGAAGGACATTGGTCGATACTCATGTCTGGCTCAGAATAGATTTGGGAAAAATACAAGAAAGACGTTAGTTGAAGTAGTCGGTAAGTTTTCTGTTGTCCCCAAGATTGTAAATTATAATTGAAACCACAACTTTTGTATTTCCAATGTTCTTTTCAATGTTCGAGGTAATGGCGTTATATTCCTCTTATACTCTCTAATTTTAACAAATCCCTTGAAAATAGTTATCTAACAGATCAAATGAACTTTAATATCTTGACAGAAGTTTCAACTCTGGAGAGTGTCTATGCTCTATATCATCTCTTCATTAATTATACCATTTTTAATTGCATCGTGTACATTAGCTTGGCAGTCTTTATCTATTCTCTCTTTAGCCATTAATCAAGATTTTACGTTGACAGTGGTACTTATTTTCTCTATTTGTAACTTTTAAATTGCGAACTACAACAAACAAGTAAACAAGATATATCTTAATATATCTATAGCAATATAGCAGAAGCTACTTGTCGATGTAGTTCTAGACGTATAACCCAAGTATACTATTCAGTTGTTTTATTGATACTTCTCAAATACAATAATAAATGATATACTCATCATTGTATTTTGTGACATGCATGAATTTTGATACCTAATTTTAAAAACATCAGATAAAAATCCCATGTGCTTGGATATCCAGACATGTGTCTTGATCTGCATTTCAAAATGCGTTTCCTTTATTATTTATTACTTAACTTGCACAAACCAAAGCTCGTTAATTGTATTTCTCATACCATCACTCTTCTATCAACATTTTTCAATTTTTTTTCTGCCACACCTCGGCATTCAACGTTTTGGGAGTGTTTGGAAAGGATGATGTAGCAATCGCTCTCGTTTTTGAGATGCTGCATCACATCATCTGTTCTCCCGTGATTTCTCATTCAATTCTCCTGTTCCTCGTTTTTGTGTCCAGAATCGATTAGTCCCGTTTTCTAAACCATTTTATCTAATATTTGCTTTCGTTTGTAGATCCTCAAGTTCCTACTATTAAAAAACCGACCGTTCCTCGCAACATCCCTATCGGGGACGGCAGCCCTGTGACAGGAACTGTGAGTGACAATATAACTGCATTACCCAACACCACTATCACAATTGCTTGCCCGGCAAGCGGGGTACCCCCACCCAAAATCACCTGGTACAAGAATGATAAACCTGTGGCTATAAAAGGCAGGATCTCGGTCGATGCCAAAGGTAGTTTGACCGTTGCTCTTACAAAACATCTGGACAGCGCTCAATTCACTTGTACTGCAACCAACGTGGCGGGAGAAGACAGCGTGACATCTGTTGTCACGATTGTTGGTACGTGGTAGTATACTGATTTTAAAAGCAATACCTTGTATCTGAGTACTTCTGTTTGGATCTGATTTGCAACGTATTCAGATTAATTATAGTACTGCAACATTAGTGCTTACTTCAAAACTAAACGGGTGGAAATAAAATTGATAATGATATTTAGCAAACACATGCGAGTTCGCATGAGTGAAGACAGACTCGAG
>JANRMR010006568.1:0-15683 GCA_025434825.1 Bergia sp. 'catenularis' | reverse complement strand
CGAAACGTCAGCTTTCAACCTATCCCAAAGGCGAAAAGCATACCATATCAACTTTTGTTGATCAACGAAACATTTACGACAAGTTTGGTCGACCAGCCCATCAGATAGTGAAATGATGGCTTCCATCATGCTTTGCGATCCTGATTTTGCGCTTTCACAGGTCAACCTCTTTTGTAATAGCTGTATTTATCAATTTGATGTCATTCGATTTATCCGCTATAGGTGAGGTCCTGGGCTTTGAAAGCCTTGTTTTCAACGTGTTTGAGTTCATTCATGGTCTGGTTGAGACGCCCAGGTTCAAGAAAACTATCAAGAAGTTTCTGGACGAGCTAATATACTTCCTACTTTTGTACATGCAGATTACTGAAGACCAGGTATGATAAGTGTTGACCTTCGTTCGTTTGCCAGAAGATGGGCGTGTCACCGACAACAAGTGTCACTCAACATTATGTTGAAGTCAAGATCTGTTTAGGACTCTTTCACAGCTTTGCACATGCTCAGTGTTCACTGACAAGAAACTGTTTCAGGCTAAAATATCTACATGTATAAACAGACATTGTTCAGATAACAATCTAAGTTTTCAAGAGGCAGATGGTACAGATAGCCTGTTCTAGATGGCGATAAAATTGGATTGTGGCTGTCAATTTTTAATTTCTCTTCCGGGCCGGAACACAAAGTAAAAAATCACTTTGAAATGCATGAAACCTTGACGAAAGTGATCGATTACTGTCTTTTTAGTGGATTAAGGTGTTTTCGTTTAAAACTCTTTGAATAAATACTGTAAAAATATAACTTCTGGAGAAGAGTAAATCCAGTGATTCAGCCGTGAAAGATTTCCTTTAACCAGAAAATTTTAGACATTTGCAAACAAAATCGTGTGCCAGTATTATCGAGTGTACATGTATTTATTGATTCACCTCCCATATAATTTCATATTTTCATTTTTTGTCCAGAGTCAAATATTTATATATTGAAAACTATTTTAGAACACTTAAGGGGCGAACCATTTGACTTTTGAGGGAGGGTTGGAAGATTTGGTCAGTGCAAGAATTTTTTTCCCCGCTAATCAACAAGGCAGATGAATGAGGAGATGGCTGCAGGAATTTTTTAAAAAAATCTTCCCCCCCCCTCCCCCCTCCCCCCTCAAAAGTCAAATGGTTCGCCCCTAAAAGCCAATGGGTCAAGATATAACTAGTACAGTCACTTCGTTGGACCCCAAGAAAATTTAATAAACTCGCAAGTATTTCTCAAAAATGGGTCTGTAATGCAATTCTTATCGCTTTTGAAGTTACTTCAGAAAATAGTGTTCATGGAAATTTTAGTTAAAAATCGTATTTCTCAAATGACGTCTTCAGTATATGAAACTTCTTGTTTCTGACCTCTTTATAAATATTCTTCCAAAGCAGAATTGAGATAATCTTTTTTTATTTACCAAACTACTTATTTTATATTGAAGTTGTGAATAGAAGGTTTTCGGTAATAAAATGTTTTGAACTAAAAATGTTTTTTCGTTTACATTCAGGTACAGATATGGAGTACCAACCCAAACCAGTTCGTGGAGGATGAAGACGATGATACGTTCTCGTACTCAGTCAGAATCGCGGCTCAGGATGTGCTGCTTGTAAGTGCAACACGCTCACAGTTAGGGACTTCTGTGTGCTGCTTGGCCTGAGTTTAAGACTCTTTTTTGTTAGCTGACAGCGGGACGCCATTTGAAAGACGAAATGCTTCTTTAAAATGAAAAACATACTTAGAATTTTATGAACTATTAATTTTGCGATTTCTGTTTGCTGCTTGTAAACGCAATACACATTTTTTTGAACTATCAGTTTTGTGACATCTAGGAAACATACCAAATCCATGGAAAGAGAAAGTTTTGCTTCAACTTTCCTGGAAAACACTTTATTGTTGTATCGAGTCAGTACAATGAGCGGCATTAACTTTTTTCAAACGCAATAAACAGTTTTTTAAATGTAGTAAACTTTTCAAAATAAATGACTTTAAAGTAACGATTATCTAACCAAATCAGATAATAGATTCGTTTAGAAATCAAAATCAGCTTTTTAATGTCCAAGACCTAACTAATTTCATCTTAACCTTCAGCTTTTTTCCCCCAATATTCTTGAAAATTATTCCTTATGCGTTCCACAAGTGTTTTTGTAATGTTCAAAGAATCAAAAGTTTAAACAGACTATTTGTTTAAAAATTATATTTCTCCCGGATCAGGAAAATCGACTTTTGCAAATCGTTGAAATTTCCCCGGCCTCCCCCCTCCCTCCTCTCATTCCTCTCCACACATTCCCCAGCCACCCACCCTGCAAATTTAGAAAAGTTAAGTTGTCATTGAAATTTTTACACTAAGACAGCTTTTATATGCACAAAGTTTTGGTACTATCAGTAATACCAAGAACTGAAGATCATTTTTTTCCCCTGGTAATATCGGCCTTCTGTTCTGTCTCTCATTGACCAAGATCAGTTCGCGACTTTTAGATTATAAATTGTCTTTTTTCACTGAGTAAAATGGCCAAATATTTAAGACTCTCTTGGTCTAATTTAAAGGTATCTTGGTTATGTCTAATCACAGGCGGTGTCTGCGGAATTCAAGAACGAAAGTGCGGTAGCTCTGACACGAGCCGTTACTAGACATCTGCAAGAAGCTGATGACAGGAAAGATAAGGACCCAAACTGGTAAGTACGATGTGTGTCCCCTTCCGTCCCCGTCCCCCCCCCCCCCGGTCCAAGGGTTGACGAGGTGGTGAAGGGTGTGGGGAAGGCGATGGTGCTTGTAGATTATAGAGAATTATTGCAGTTCCTGGTCTTTTCAAACTCGTGAGTTAAACAACAAGAGATTGATCTCACAAATGTTTTCATCTACTTTTTTACTTAATCACATATACAGATCTTAACTAATAACTCATTTGGAACTGAATTCTTCTTCCTTAATGAATAGTTTCATAAGTGAAACAACTCGCATTGTTCTGGCTTTTCAAACCGTTCTTCAAGAGCCGCTTAATTTCATATGTTTCCAAACAAATTGCGGAAGGTTGCTGGTAGAGTTCATTAATTATGTTTGTTGAAACTAAATTTGTTTACGGTTGTTTTGGAAGAATATGGTTGTTTACAAATTTTTAATACCGTCTTTGAATTTCGTAACCGTGAGGAGTATGCCAAAGTCTTAAATGTATTTGAAAGCAAAGTAGACTTTGTCCTGGAAAACTTGTCAAGAAATCTGAAAATCCCCCGAGATGATTTCTGGAGTTCTCTCTGATCTCAGATGTACGAGCCTTGATGGCTTGTGACCACAGCCACAAGAAGTGAAAACTAAGACTGCCGAGTAAGCTGCATGTACGAAAACATTATGCAGTCTGGCAAACCGCGGAAACTCTCCAAACCCTTCTGCTGTCACTGCTTGGTAAACAGGTTTAAGAGAGTGATCTTCATGACCTGGTGGATAGCGGGAACTACCCAAACCCTTCTACTGTCACTGTTTGGCAAACGGTTTTAAGAGAGCTAACTTCATGGCTTGGTTGGTAGCGGAAACTCCCCCAAACCCTTCTACTGTCACTGTTTGGTAAACGGTTTTAAGAGAGCTAACTTCATGGACTGGTTGATAGCGGGAACTCCCCAAACCCTTCTATTGTTACTGTTTGGTAAACGGTTTTAAGAAAGCTAACTTCATAGCCTGGTTGATAGCGGGAACTACCTAAACCCTTCAACTGTCACTGTTTGGTAAACGGTTTTGAGAGAGTTACCTTCATGGTCTGGTGGATAACGAGAATTCTCCAAACCTTTCTACTGCCACTGTTTAGTAAACGGTTTTAAGGGAATGTTATTCACAGCCTGTCGAATAGCAGGTATTAAACGGTCTAAACCCATTCACTGTTACTGTTTGGTGAACGGATTTAGTATAATTTTCTTCACAGCCTGTCGGATAAT
Source organism: Bergia sp. 'catenularis' (assembly GCA_025434825.1). Taxonomy (NCBI): domain Eukaryota; kingdom Metazoa; phylum Cnidaria; class Anthozoa; order Zoantharia; family Parazoanthidae; genus Bergia; species Bergia sp. 'catenularis'. The sequence continues at coordinate 11,747 of JANRMR010006568.1, read as the reverse complement.
ACGAACTCTCCAGCAGTACAAAGCGGGGTTCAAAGATAAATTAAAGAAAATAATTGTTACCGTGATGTTATCAAGCATGCGCGATACGTTTCTTTCACCAACAACCACTTTCATCAGTGAACCCACCATATACGGAATGTAGCACATCAAAAACAGGCCGTACACACATGCCATGTTAATGGCGGAGTTTTTATATCGAACCATTAAGGCGTTACGTATTTCCAGGTTGACTGGATCTTTAGGTTTTGAGTCTTTAGTTTCTACTCCGAGCTCTTTAATCTGGTTTTTGCTCAGTCTGCTTGCATTCTGGTTCATCCTCAGCAGTTCTTTTGTTGATGATGTTGGAGCAGTTTCGGTCTTGTTTGTTGGAGTGTAAAGCCATTGCTGGTTTTGTTGCGCATGTTTCTAAATAACTCTCGACGGATGTCTTAGAAGTACTTGCAATCCGCTCTACTTCAAGATGCATTGGGATTTGAGCTTGGATCTGTATATTGTGGCGTCTCAGAATGCGAAAAATGTTGAGGTAGTTGAACATGGTTATGCCAAGACACACAAGCATCGCCACAAAAGCGCTGACATTTTGGCTCGGCGGAAACATAATTTTGACATCACCGCCAAACCTGTAACAAGCCACAGGAAGACTACAACGCACGACACCCGTTTTGCCGTGACCAGTGTCACGTAACGAATATGCAGATGTAACGCAAGGTATCTGTCACAACTCACTGCAGTCATTGTGAGGAAAGAAGTTGCTGATAAAAAAAGAGCCAACAAATTAAAGGTAGTGCCAACTTGGCAATAATAGTGAAACACCTGCGTCATCTCCATTGATCTAAAACTAACGTACAGAGGTTGCACAAGGAGCCCAACCATGAGGTCTGTTAAACACAGGCTGCCCAGAAGTATACTGCTGGTGGTGTGAAAAGCAGCTGTTCTTAAAAGTGCAATCAAAACCAGCACGTTTCCCGTTGTTGCCGTAAATGCAAATATTGAGTTCAGTATCACTTGAAATTCGATGAAGAGTTGGTGCCTATACAGAACTCTTCCCAGAAGATATCCACAGAAATGGCCGAGTACTTTGGTTGTATTTGAACTAGTAATGTTTGTCATAGCTACAGTTTAGAGTTGATATCTCCTTTCAAAACCCTTATGATTTGGAACAGGCCGGGAGCGTTGACGAACTCGTACAGTTGTGGTGTGAATTACTGCGTCGTTTTTCAATTCCGGAATTGATTTTTCTCAGTTCTTGACGCAAATTGGTCCCAAATTTCGATGGCCAAAGTTCGGTTTCATGTTTTGTTGATAAGGTTTTTTCAGAGCTTCGAGGTAAAAGTGAAAAGTTGGCAGCAAATAACCGAATTACATACAACGCAACTTGTAGAGCTGCATCAGTGGGACTGTACTGTCAAAAAGAAAGTCGTACAAATGACAAAATAGATAGCGTCAGTACGGAGAAATGACAAAATAGATAGTGTCAGTACCGACAAATAAAAAGTGAGAGGTGAAACACAAAAAGCCAACCTCTAATGCCAACCTCAAGGTATTGAGAAACTGAATGAAAAACTTCACAGTTTTGTCCTCTGAGTTAACTTTACGTGTAACATCGGTGCTTTAACCACATCTCATATGGTTATTACATTGGGGTGACTTGTTCCCTTCAGTTGTGTATCTGGTCAATCTATTTAACTCTTTTAAATTTACGGTAGACTGCTGTTGCCAGTTGGATTCAAAACACTGCGCGCTGGCCATTAATTACCATGCTTTCAAATATTTAAGCCGCTGAAATGATGTTGTAACCGCATTTACAATAAACTGTTTGGTTGTTTTTATTTATTCACAGCAATGTTTGATTATAAATTTCATTTTCACAAATTGCTTCTTTCGGTTTATATCAGAAAAGCAAAAAGCAGTAGTGAAAGTTTCCGGCCTAAGTACAAATGATTGTTTTTATTTACAGTTGTGCCGTAATTAATTACACTGTTAAAATAACAAGAAACCTTTCGTCTTTTCCTTGCAGTATCAGTATAAAACAAGTTCACCAGTTTGAAAATAGGGGAATGGATCATCAATTTTAAGTTTTCTAATATCAAATAAAAAATTCTCCCAACCTATTAATAGGAACTGAATGGAGACAAGTAATGAGAATTTAGTAACTCGTCATTTGACATTCATGGGAGTGAAAGGGTTAATAGATTTTGACTCTAAGATTAACTTTTGTTTTCTTTTTACTGAACCCATTAGAAGCTATAATCACTTATTTTCAAAGTATCTCTGTGTGCAACGTGGCTTGAGGCTATAGTTAACATCTGACAAACATATCTGCTGTGTAATATTTGCCATTTGACAGTTGTTATTTCCTTTCTGACTTTACTAACCGTGTATTTTATTGCTAAATGTTATTAAAAGGCGTATTATTGTCAAAAATGATTAAAAATTAATTAAATTGCTATTTAAATCGTAATAAATACACATGTACAGGTTATAATGCTATAAACATCTACAGAACTTTCCGTCGCTTATCGGGGATATGGAAGTCACACCAAGTCATGCTTTCTCTGTAAATTTATTTTTGCTGCTGGGAGTTTTTGTGAACGATGAGAACTTACAGGTTTATCAAAACAAACGCGTGTTTTTTCTTGTGATATTAGATGAGAAATCGGGGTCTTTTTTCTCGATTCGTGCCATTCAGATCATTTAGCTGTTTAAAAAATTGCTTAAACATAAAAAAATAGAGCATAGAGACTCTGTTTTTTGCACAAGAAGGTTATTATTATTATTATTGTTATTATTATTATTATTATTATTATTGTTATTATTATTATTATTATTTGAATAAAAAATGTTCATTGATTCTGTGGGGAGCTAAAAACCCAAGTTCAAAAAAGTTTTTTTTCTTTCCTTTTGCGAGTCGATGGACGGTTTACATTTCATTTCATTTTCAGCAGTCAAAATGATTTAAATAAACAAGTATTGTCAGAGTTTCAGCAATTGTTAACACGTCTGTCGAGCAGCTGTAAACACTGTTGCTGGAACTCATTACTTAAACCTTCTAAGCAATCTTCTAGCATCCAAACTTTTAATTTCAAAATGTGTTTATTCAAGAAATTTCAATTTAATAACTAGAATGGGTTTTGTTATAACTTAAAATATTTTATTGTTGCTTATAAATGCTTAAAGTTTGGTTTATGCGTAGAAAGAATATTATTATTATTGTTATTGTTATTATTGCTATATTTTGTTATTATACATAAATGCTAATACTTTTTTATTAAAATCATTGTAGCGGTAAACACAGAGGGGTTGGTGTCAGTAAACACAAAAGTTTTACTGGAAAGTACGCAACTCTAAAATTAATACGATTTTTGATCCGGGACTCCCGTAGCATATTTTCTATACTCTCTCAGATGTAGTTTAGTCTGGATTGTACGTGTTCTGAAATTTTTTGAAGATATGGATTTCCGATTTCCGTAGGTTTTTCTGGAGAAATCGCGAAACGCTTTCTGAGAACTTTTTCGGCAATCAGCGGAGGTTTCCTGAATTTTTTCCAAGATTCTCGAAGATTTTCCGAAAGATTTTGTTTTTGTCAGCATCAAACGGCGACCTCAAGATTTGAACTGAATTTTCTCGCGTTTAAAACTTCCTTTACTTTATTGCTGTGTGTTGTTTTTACCACACGAAAATAAAAGTGGTTTCTTGGCTCTTCTGTGTAATATCTTCCATTTATAGTCGTGTTTTTGCGGTTGGTGCCTGACCCTTTGGAACAATCTTCCAAATGACCTGACAAACTGCCAAACATTTATAAGCCGTTTGAAGACGCTATTTTTAACCTTGCATATAGTAAATGATTTGATCGTGTACTTTTATTTTTGTATTTGTAAACTGAAAGCGCCATTTATCTGCATAAGAAATTGCGCTAAGTAAATCTTTTATTTATTTATTTTATTATTTATTCATTTTATTATTTATTTATTTATTATTATTATCATTATTGTTATTTTTAGTTATAATTTATTATTACTAGTTATATATATATAGTGTGTGGTTTTCAGGTGGAAGATGCACGAGTCATGCATGTTGGCCATGGGGTGTGTGAAGTCCCTTATCATAGACAAGGTGGCGGAGGGTAATATGTCTATAGATATGAAGTCATTTCTCACTCAAGTGGTGCTTGCCGACCTACAGCACCCAGGTAAGTTCGTTTTAAGTCCCCCTTACCGGTAATCGCACGTACCAATTCAACACACGTCGAGTTTGGAAAATTTTGCGTTGTGTCGCTATTGCACAACAGCATGGACTGGTTTATGTATTATAGCGAGGTTACTGTGAAGAGAAGATAGAAGTGATCAAGACCTGAAGATCAGCTCCTTGACTAGTGTTATGAGAATATTATAAGGAGATGTTTAAAATAAAAGTTGATCAAGGTTCTAGATGATCATTTCTCTTACTCTCTCAACCACTCTTAACCTACTTCTACCTCTGTGAAGATATTTAATTTAATTTAATTTATGACGTTTGCGGCGGTGTTAAAACTTGATCAAGAATGGAAAATTGGCTCCTTGATTCTCTTAACCATAATATCAACCATTGGGAGAATATTGTAAGGAGAAGTTAGAAATTGATCAAAGTTCTGGACGATCTCATCAACTCCCAGACTCTCCTAACCACAATGCCTCCGTTTGTGAAGATGTTATCAGGAGATGCTTGAATCCGATAAAGGCTCGAGAAGGTAAACTCATTGACTGTCCTAATCGAAATGCCTACTTTTGTAAAGATATAATCAGAAGTTTAAAAAAATTGATCAAGGCTCTGAAAGATCAATTCTCTGAGTCTTCCTAACCACAATGCCTATTTTTGTAAGGATATTGTCAGGAGAAATTAGAAGTTGATCAAGGCTGTAGAAGATTAACTTCCTGATTCTCCTAACCATCACGCCTACTACTTTGAGAATATTGTAAGTTTGAGAATATTGTAAGTTTGATTCCTGCTTTGGACTTGTGGTAAAGCTTGTGAAATCGGATTTTAAAACGCTGAAACACTCGAGATTCTGTGTTGAAGATTCGGACCTTTTCGTATAGCACTGCCTCGCTCTTACTTGTAGCAAAGAAACTTTATTGTTAGAAAATTGAGTTTGTAAATGTACAGATTGTGTTTGCTAACAGCTTAGGGCACCGTTCATTGTTTAAAACCAAGACAAAATAGACAAGATAAATTGGAGTAACAAATAGCCTAACAACCAAAAATCGGCTGTGATCAAATGTTTTTCAAGGGAAAATCTTAGTTTCTCTGATTAATGATTATCCAACTGCAGCGGTCGAGAAACTTCAGCTGCGAAAAATGGAAATTTGAGGCGCCATCTTAGATATTTGCCTATCGGTTCGATGTTTGCACAGTTGTTATTCCGATTTGTCATGCCAGATTATGCTGTTCTGTTTGTTTGACACAGAGTGACCTGCCGATCAACCCAGAAACAAGCCCGAAATAGATCTGATTTTCACTCTGAATACCGCGCGACAAAGTATTGTTCATTGACTGAGTAATAATCAAGTAGTCTTACACAATAAACTTGACGCCAAACAAGCGAACACACACACACACAGGCACATACAAACAATGAAAAACAGAAAGAAATCTCAAGACTTAAAAACATAAACAAATTTAATTGTTAAAAGGCAAGTCTGAACCCGGCGAAAACTTTCTTTGAAGTTTGAGTTGTTCATATTTTCCGTGTCAGGAGAAGTTTTTGGGAATATAAAGAAAGATTTTGGATTTAACTATGAACTAGTACGGTCACGCACCAAGAACCTTCCGTCTTTTTGTTAAACAAGTTTGAAAACCATCATTTTCCCCATTTATTATTATTATTAAGACTGTTACAACTTCTCAAACGCAATTTCTTGTTCATCAGTAATTTGAAAGAAAGGTTATAGCGAGGGTCAAATGAATATCATGCACAGAATCAGAGTTTTACTAGTTGACGTATGTATATAAACTGCAAGCTAGAAAAGCCAATATATAATATAGAAAAGGTCAACTTGTGTCCGTAAATTTCTACAGAAGCTTTTCATACATCGATATACATTGATTAAAGCAAGAGAGAGTGTGCAGTTTCTCTTTAAAAGAGTTCTTCTACTCCATTTGTTTGAGTAATGAACAGTACTTTTGTTGAAACTGTCCCACGGCTTTATCATGGAAAAACCGATCCAATAGTTCTTGTCCTTTAAAGGTCAGCACGCCCGAGTTGGGAGAATTGTCTACAAACCTTACAAACTCTGCCAAACTATCCTTGTTTACCTGCATATCTGCAGGAGCCATTACGAACTTGACCGTGTGCAGTGAGTAGGCCAAACGTACCAGTTTATTCCTTTTCTTTATTACAATTATTCGACCGAAGGAAAAGCTACCCTTTAGGCTATTAAATTTTATTTCATGAACAAAAAACTTCCGACCGTCTCGGAAATACACGGGCATTTTAATGAAGCTAGCAATCCGTTCGACAGTTTGAGGGTAGTTATCTAAAGACAGCTCCTTACAGTCTTGTATGTTGTCTTCTCTGTACGATACGAAGGCGATCTGTTCAAGTATGGTTTTGCCAACTTCTGTTTCAGTTTTCTCGTCCGAAAAGTCGAAAGCAATTTTAATCAGCCGGGCTGTATTGACGCCAGAGAACGGGCTGTCTTCTGCTGGTTCAATGTACGGAATATCTGGACTCCAATGTCCGGTAGTGATAACGCTCTCGATGTTTTGTACCAGCGATTGAAGGTTTAAAGACTTCAAAGTCACAAGAAGGACGAAGCTTTGTTCTAAGATGTTATGTCGCGTCTCTCGCAGTACTGGAACTCTGTAAAAAGTTAAGAAACCCATAAGCAGAGCGAATTTCTTCCAGACTTTAGGCATAGCTTCAACTTGGATGTTGTTTCACTTACATACCACCCCAGATGATTGTACAGTCGTAGATATGGCACAGAAAAAAGGGACATTTCCCACACATCATGCAAATGCATATCACAACATGTCATGCGATTGATGGCCCTGCCTAAACAGTTGACAAAACATTATGATCCCTTGTTCGTCCCACAGTGAAAGGGAAATAACCTATAGAAAATTACGTGTCTCTGGAAAAAGAACAGAATTTAAATGTGATTAGATATGGTCGACGTTCAAGTTGCTGAATTCTCAGAAAGAAAACACGACTCGCTGGAAACAAAGTTCTGAGAAGTCACCATAAGGCATCATATTCTGAGAAATCAGACATGCAAAAATAGATGAGTTGTTAATTTATTGCATGGTTAGTATTCGAGTACACTCCCGATTCACTAAATAAAATTTATCTTGCATTTTAGATGAACTGATCGGTTTTGCAAGAAATAATCATATATGCACGGTACTTGGGTTTGATGTTTTATTCGGGTCCTGTTACTATTAAAGGGGCTGTTTCTCAGTGCGATTACGGAATCTTATATAAATACAAAATAACCGCTGTTATTAATAGTTCAAACACAATTCTGCCTGAAACGTTGTAAATACGGTGCGGATGGCTTAATTTTGTGGACGATTGAAACGGATTCCAGTTATGAGTGCTGAAGAGAATCTAGCGTTGGCCCGCAGGATAAATTATTGACTAACGTTCCACTGCGCCAAAATGCATCCATCCTTGCCATTTCTGTTCGTTAAAGTGTTTCTTTGTCAAATCAAATAGCTCTGATCAATATCCTTCGAATAAAAGTGAAAGCTATCACTTTTGGAAGGCGGTCAGTTTTGTATGGAGCAATCGTGAACTGCCCCTCTAATTAATTTCAACAGCCGGTTGGTGTAACAGTTACACGCTTTTTTATATGAAAAAGAAACTTTAAAACTAGAAGCTTTAGGCTCCATTTTTCCAAATTTAAGAACAATTTAAGAGCTTTGTTGCTGTTTGAAGCTCAAATTCAGAACTATAAGAATCCATGCGTCTGTATTTTTTATCTATTATGCATAAAATTAGTGAAACATACACACAAAAAATAAAGATTCGACCAAAATATTGTGCTTCTCATTAAACAGAGAAATGGGATGAATATTGGTTCAGGGACGGACCATACATAATATCGTAGGGGGAGGAGGGTGTAGGAATTTCTTCGAACAAACAGAAAATATCAGCCGACATTAAACCGTTTTGGAAATTTCCCATCAGAACTTGCATATGTGATGAATCAGCGTACTGTAAATTTGAAATTTTAAGAGCCTTATGTGAATTGAGTCGAGGTTTTCTAAGTAAAAAAGCACATTCAAGATGCAGCACTCAAGTTTATTTCCATATTCTTAACACTACATACTGCTATTTGGTTCCAAGTAAAACCTTATCCATACCGATACAGTATTTCTTAAACCCCTCGACAGCTTTGTAAAGAAAGTACTGTGCAAGCAGACTACTTAAGTCCTGGTTAATGTCTCCATCGCTGAGCCTCATCAACTCATTTAGAGCATCAATTCTTGGCTGCTGCACCAACAGTACGAGCTTGACCGAATGTATGGTGTAAGCCACATCAACATAACCGGACTGAGTTCTCACAACAGCGAAGGCGCCAAAGTGAAACGTGCTTCCGGACTTGTAGCGAAATCGTTCGAGGTGACTGGTTTCTCCGTTTTCTGGCTTTTCAAAGTTCAATGCTCTTATAAATATATCCTTCAAAGCGTTCGGTACTTTGAGAAAGGCTGAAATCTTTTCGACAGTCAGACTGTATCTTTCCAAGGGCACTCCAGTGTTGATATCGCAGTGGCTTTGTTCTGTGTACTCGTTGAAGTCGAGGCTTTCGAGAACTGCTTCTGCTTCAGATATTTGCAAGTCTTTTCTCGAGTCGTACAATTGAAGAATCAGTTCGGTTGTTGTCGGTGGAACTTCTCTCGAATGCAATCCCAACAGATCTCGAATCCACACAGCAAAGTGAAAGAGAACGTCTAGAAAACTTTGTAAAACCAGTGACCGTGTTTCCGTGGCTTGTTTACCATATGAAAATCTTTCTTGGTCCGGCCATTGAGGGCAACAAAGCAGTATTACGATGGTTGTAACCCTTATCATATTCACAACGAAAATGAATCAGCAGTTGAAGAGTAAGGATTTTGCGCTACAAATTTTCCATAATTGATTTTTAAAACAGAAATGGGAAAGTTCCCTTATTTCAAAGACGTGGTAAAGTTACCTTATTCTAAGAAGTAACAGCACGGAATGGGGAAAGTCCCAAAAGAGTCAGCCAAATAGAACAGAAACTCATCTATATTCTGTCATATCTTTCTCTGCTTGATTTAATTTGAAAATATTGAGGTCAAACTCCTGACGTGCAGGTCACACAAAATGAAACAGATCCATATTGAATTCAGTCTGTTCATTTAGTTTAGCAGTTTTCATCTGTGGTCAGTCAGCCGTATTTTTAGCAGGGGACGATTCCCAAGCGCTTGCCAGAGAAACCTGTCGAAACTTCATTGGCCACCGTGAAGATGGTTTATGTTACAGATCTACTTCTTTTATTCAACTCGACTTTGTTGTTATTTGCACTGCCATGGTTTATTTTGGTTACTAATAAACACGAGCTCAAAGAACTTTTCAATCACCGAGGTTCATGAAAAGAGTATCAATTTTCGTGTTCAGTAGTGTTATTGATACGCAAATTATTTCCTGAGTTCTGTTCAGAAACATTTTTACGCATTAACGCGCAGTCCACTCTATCTGCAGACCTAATATCTAGTTCAGTTCGGTAATGTATACAGTAGAAAGTATTCTCAATCTGTGATATGAAAAACAAGATTTCATTAACTTGAAAACTTGAGAACTCGTGACTTCTTGAATAATCGAAAATGAAAGTTTTTTTCCAGTTTATGTTCATTTTGTTTGCCCACTCCTTTTCACATTCCACGAGTCTCAGCGTTAGTTTTTTGAGTTTCGAGTTAAGACAAAAATCTGCTTTTGAAACACTGACGGCGTCACACGATGTATATAATAAATATTGTTGCAGCCGATTATTTGAACGATGGCTTTTGTGTTTTTGCTTATTTGTTGAAGTGCAACGACGTTTTTATCAAGTTCTCAGAGATTCTAGCAATGCTTTCAGTTACCCAAGAGGTTATATACGAGTAAGCAGTTTCGTTCACCGTTCAGAATTACATTCATTTGAATGGTCACATCTTTTTCTGTGGGTGTTTTGTTCGTTAATTAAGTGATCTGCGACTCTCTTAAGAATCAGTGATTCTCAGAACTCGACAGGGTAGCGCAGTTTTGCATGTCAGTAATTTTCCAGTGGTATTAATTAATTAAATACGAGAACGGGGTCTTCAATCAGGTAAACCACCGAATGATAAAATAGCAGATCGAATTCGCAGGGAAATTCCCGTTTGCTTTTCAGTTAGACATAAGTAGTCCGTCATCTAAAATCCACCATTACTTCCAAGCTTGTACCCAGCGGATAGACGATTTTCCATTTAGGATCATATCGCCATTAGGATATTTACTGGTCAGCCACTGAGAGTACAACTTCGCAAGTCAGAAACACCAGTAAACTATGAAGATCTGTGTTCTGTGCTTGGCTGTGTTCGCACTAGCAACACTTGTAACTGAAGCGAGGGGCTACGAGTACCAGTCAGTGAAAAGATTGGTGTTTGATGTAGCGACAAATCCAGAGTTATTGAAGAGAGTTGCTGATCCTAAGTTCTGGAAAGAATGGAAGGACGCTTTCATTGGAAAAGAAGACACTCCATCTGATGAGTCTGACGAGAGCTCGCACGAGGCGCCTGGGAAAGAAACTGCCCTGCTATCTCATATGATATACGACTTCACAGACATGAAAAGCAATGGTCGAATCACACAAAACGCTCTGGCCATACTCGACCAGATCGCTTTTGAAGAGTACGAAGAGAGTAATGTGCAGGACTATAGCGCTGGAGTTCCACTGACCAGTTTTAATGCGACTGTCGAAAACGTTGCCAAGCTGCTCAGAATGCCACCAGAACTGAAAAATATAATACTGGATGCTGCTTGTTTTCAAGATGAAAAGCAAGTGGCTATTCATAGAATGGGGTTTAAAACCGATGACGGAGGGTTTCACTTCGGTCGAGTCGCTGTGAAGAAAAGAAAAGATGGCCTTGTTGACATCGGCTACTCCCTTCATGGTGTCAAATTTGTTGTTGCATCTTCGGAGTTCCAGTTGAACCACTCAAATTCTGGCGTGCAGGAACTTATGAGATTCAAAAGTGGTTTCGATAAAGGTTATTTCACGTTCAAAGGCCGAAACACTCTTGGTGAGTTCTTCCATCTGAAGGCAGTAGAGGAGTTCCAAAGAAATTATGGAGTTTTCCATCATCAAAAACTTGCACAGAAAGAGTCCACTGAGAAAGAGTCCACTAAGGAGAGCAAGGCTATGAAGGATGAGCTGTAAAAAACGGTGAAAACGTTTGCCACGAAAGAATTGATACAACGGAATTTTAGCTCGTTTTGTTGTATCATATTTCAGTGCCTTATTTTCTTCTACAAACATTGGCAAAATGATCCATTTGTAGGAATATTCTAAAGTTTTGTTTTTACGTTGGAATGTCAAGAATACGTAAAATACTTTTATTTGTCTGTAAATAGTTTGTGTCTTAATAGTTAAATAAATATGATTTTGGAATTGTAGACTGATGTGCCAAATAATATGTCCAGGGGTTACTAGGGTGCACCAAGGGGTTTAGAACCCCTGTTATGTCTAATTTTTGAGCTGAGAATGAGCCAGAAATCAACGTTC